>JBAFWW010053733.1:7121-24731 GCA_036873685.1 Agapornis canus | reverse complement strand
TCTCAAATATGATGGACAGTGGCTTAGCAACTTCACTCACCAGCTCCTTCAGGACTCACGGATGGATTTCATCAGGTCCCATGGACTTGTGCATACAGTATGCCAAACTTGACAACAAAAAGCAATTTCAGGAGCTATCTGACTTACAGTGTCATGTGTTGCAAGCATGCACAGGTTCATTCAGAAAAGGTGATCTGGCCAAAATGTTATGTAGAGTGTTCTGTCTAGGCTAAAATTTCTGGGATTTTTTAATCAGCATCTGCACAGGCAAGAATTCCATGTACGTCTTATGGTGAAGATTGAGTTCAAGTTAGCCTGGCCAATATCCTAACCCAAAACACACTAAATATAATCAAGAATGGTGCACCTCCACTGTGAACAACTCAATAACTACTAAAACCCAATAGCATTCATTATTTTGGTTAGCCTGGCTAGTTCATCATGCAGTCTGCAGTGAAATCTCAAGTGTTTCTTTGTCAAATACATTTAAATGATATTTCTTCATCTTATACTAACAGCCTTTGAAAAACTCAGGATAGACTAAACAAATTTATTTGCTTTATCTTTGACTATGTCAAGTTGGATTTGACAGCTCCTAGGATCTGCAATAAAATCTTGCTACGCTATAGCGCTTCACTGATAAAAAACTGCTGTCCAAGACACCTTCAATTGCCTAAAGATTTTATAAACACTCCATGTTTATCAGCTCCTTATACCCTTTAAATTGTTTATTTAAGCACCTGGAAACTATAGGAATATCAGCTTGCAGTCCCATTTTCCCACATACAGCTACACCATATGGAAAAATCAGCTATAAAATATGACTGATGACGTTGGAGTTTCTCTCATGTTATTTGTGTGAAAGCTAGAACCCAAAAGGGTGCATGTGTGAATACTTTAGAAAGCAGAGTCTCAACTGGTATAAGCTGTTATAACTTCACTGAAGTCAAAGGACTTCCGATGTCAGCAGAGGTTTTATCATCAGCAAGAGCAATACTCAGAGCATTCATACACAGTGAATCATAAGAAACACAGGCTGAAAAGGACTCTCTGAAGCTTAGAATCCATCTACCTGCAGCCATATTAAATCCAAATGGTGGGTCCCAAAAAATACTCACTTGGCTTACCAGTACACACATTGCAATGGGTATTACATCCACCAAACCCACTTGCCTCTCCCAGATACCTACAGAGAACCAAAGGCCTTTAGAACTGCATCAACCTCCCAAACTGCAATGCACTGTGAAAGGAACACAACTGTTTTGAGGTTCTGGAAATGTTAAAGAATTTAGAAGGCAAAAATGCCTGACTGGGCTTAGAAAGCAGACTGAATTCACTTCATGGATTCAATGAATAGGAGATTGCTTTTACACTAATTTGATTAGAAGCAAAACTCTGTTTTGAGCCTAAATCCATTAAGTGATTAAATTCTGAGCACAGGAGTAGACCCACCAGGGTGACATCTGAGGACCTGCTTAGTAACAGGAAGAACACAAGAGCATGCAGACCACCAATTTGTCTCTGGTTTGGGACCATATTTAATGCTCCAAGGAGAAAGAAACCCTTCCCTTGCTTTGGGATCAAAGCTGCTTATCAAAGCAGGGGCCAGACTGGCACAGGTTGAGCAATCAGTGCATTAAACCTCAGGCTTAATTACTTACAACACATTACAAAGTTCTGAAAGCAGTGGTAGCTTGAGGATGTGTCCCTTGGGAAAAAAAAAAAAATACAAAACTATAAATGTGCATCTTAATGCTTGTTTAGTAAAAAGTACTATCCCAATTCATTATAACAACACATTTTATTGTACTACATAACATGGTAGCATCCTAACACACTTCAGAAGCTGACTTTTTTCTAGTTCTTTCTATGGTAGAGTGGGAAGATGACAGAAGGTATCTGCTTTCCACAGAGCAAGGTGGTATGTGAAAACACTGCCACAGGTGAGAGGAAATTGAATCCAGAGAAAGAATTTCTCTCTCAGAATTGAAGAGGAATACATGTAAACATGTGTCAGACAGAGTAGGGAAATTCCCCTTTTATGCATGGCAGGTGAAGGATTCCTGGTACTCTAAGAAGCCACATGAAGGTATAGAAATCATCTAATTTGTATCTTCTTCAGACTGAATGCATCTGGTGAAAGGCAAAGTAGATATAACAACTTGATTCTTCATCATGGGCCAGCAGAAAGGGTGCCTATAAAATAACAATTTCTAATTATTATAAAAATATGATGTTTCAGAAGGAACTGCAGCTGGAAGGCTCAGAACCCCATTAGCTGTCCTCATGTCCTGCCTATATTTACTCAAACATGCATCATTTTGTCACTAGGACTAACTCGTACTCCACTAATGGCATGTCAGGGATACACATTGCTCAAACACTATTGTTTATAACTGTACTGCTGTGTAGTTTTACACCTGGTACCCTAAACCACTATGAGATCTATTGTTGTTGGTCAGCATTGTGTGTTATCAACTATCACTGCTCAGGAAAACAGGTAAGAAAAAGTCAAAGTAATAAAATAATATGCAAATATTTTGCCATATGTGCTGTTACAAATCCTGACAACTCATTCCAAAGAATAATTTCAATGTGCATCTCCTTCAGGCAGGTTATTAACAGGTCACAAACTACATATCTAAGCAGCATACAGCCATGTGCATTTTCCCTCAGTAGCAAATGTTGTGTAACATGTGATATTAAAGCATCCATGGGCAAGGGCCTGCTCCCACTGAATGTGAATCTCTCAATTTCAATGGCAACAGAGTTAGACCTTTCCCTAAAATACCAGAAATAAGAACTTTCATCAAAAGTCCTCAGCCCCATGAACTGTGCAAAACGTGCCTCTGGTCTTACACATTTTGTTGGGGGAAACTCACTATTAGTGAAGAGAGATATGCATTTACCAACTAAGAGACTAACTAATATTCACAGATGAAAATATTGCATTGCTGGCTCCACATATTCTGCAAACTGTGACATACAAGTTTTAAAAACCCCTGTTTTAAAGATTGGTACATATTTAATATTGCCCCTTCTCGATGCTTACTGATACACTCCTATTTTCTGGTATGCCAGATGGAAGCATCTAGTGGCTCTGAAACCACTGCTACTAGTATCCTCATTGAAACCATCAATTTTGTTAATTGAGATGCAGCTTCTTGAAGGAGAATGAAAAATAGGTGTTATTTTGCAGATGCGCTTCTCTGAAATGAGATTTCCCAAGAGAGTGTTGATGATTCCTTTATCATTTCATTATTTCTTTTATTAATTCTACATGAGGCAGCAAAATGAGTCAGAGTTTCATAATATGCAAGAAAATTCCAGAGATAAGTCTCAATAGTACTCTTAGTAGCAAACTTTTCACAGTAAGGTTGGTTGATAACAGCAGGCATGTTCTCACCAGACTCCAGTACCAGAAACCGGTGCTCTTAGCTCACCTGGTCAAACTCAATATAAGAGCAAGGGAGGCAGGCTAACAACCCAAAACAATATTCCTCATTAGGAAACTCAACCCAGCTCTTCACAGAAATGTCCCAAACAACTTGTTGCTCTGAACACCATGGCACAGAGGCAGTATCAGATCCCCTTTTCTACTCTCTGGTCTTATTACAAGGTCAGTATTATGTAGGCAGTAGACACATGCACTCAGTTTGATGAGGAGGCTCAGTGTTACAAGGTTGTGTCATCTAGAGTCACAGGTCTTACACAGCTTTATAGCAGCATTAAGCATTTTCAGTGCTACTGATTCTTGTGTATGTGTAGTTTCAGTTTTCTTTTCAAAGAGTATTGAAGCATGCCTTAGCACTTGAATTAAGACAGAGCCACAGCAGAGTAGGCTATAAGATAGACAAGACCTACAAAAACCTAATGACTAAAACAATAAAAAGCATGGTTTGTGTCTTACCAGCTTTTGCTCCCTGATGCATTAGAAAAATCACTGCCTCCACCAAAAATTAAAGAACACTTTGCCTCCACAAAAGCTGGAACTAGATGACCTATTTGCTACGCATCATTTATTCACAGCTTTCCAGGCAAAACAGAAGAGTTTGATTTTTCTATCATATCACATACAGCACGTAAACACAATACATCTTTATAGAAAAGGTCAGCATAGCATGTGCTTGATACCAAAACCAAATCAATCCCTCCAGTGAGAGGCAAGAGCACTGTCAATGCTGAACCTGGAGCACAGGTTAATTAATAACCTGCCCCACAGAAATGCAAATCAGATAATAATTCATGCAGCTCTAAGTCTAATAGTGGAAGAGGGGGCCTCACCTTCCTGGGTATCCTACCTGACTGGAAGTTAATGAGGTTGAGATGAGATTTAATGGTACACTGTGTTCCTTGTCTTGGAAAAAAAGACCCTTCAGATGCAAGATAATTCCTAAACACACATTTCAGGATGAACAGGTAATCAGCAGATAAAACCTTCCCATAGACCCCAAAATACTTTGCACAGTATTGCTTGTATTTGGAGGCCTGTGAGATGCAGTCTCCCCAGACTCAAACACTTCTGGGGTCACAATAAAAAGCTGCATCCCGCTAGTCTAGATTGTGCTTTCCTATGTCAAATTTACTTCAGAGTTGTCTATCAGGGAGAGCATTTGGCATCACCTTTGTTTAGCAAAGGAGTCTCCTATGAACAAAGCTGTATTGAACCAACAAAGTGTTGCAGATTAACAAGTATCAAGAATCTCCTGCAGTTAACACTGTGCCTGTTGCAATGAGAGATGCCATGGGGTGCTCAAAATGACCTCAAAGCCAGGAGGTGTGACACAGAACTGTGGCCAAAGCCATGGACTTATCTGGAGCAACATCTGGGGGCCAGGTGGGACAACATGAGCACATTTGGTGCCTGTGTGAAGCTGGTGAATCCCACCCTTGGGAATCTTAACTCATGAATAAATTTGAAGGAATCAGTAGCACAACTGATGCAAAAGCAGTGAGAACAATTTTAAGACCCTGTTGTGCCACAGCTGTAAGGCAGCTAAGCATGCTTGTGTGATAAATCTTTTCAGAAGCCCTAACAATTAGACACAAGGAGCAGTTTTTACTGTGAAGCATACATTAAGTAAAGCAGTCCACAGAATCAAGTTCTGCTCACTTAACGACAGCAAAAAAGGTTCTTCATTTTCATCTAGTTCTATGAACCAGCAACAACAGCACTTGATATCTTGCTTTATGCTAACAACATGCTATGGGCAGCTGATTTTGTAGTAGCAGCTGCTATATCTCTGTGTGTACACATAGAATATGTAACTTTAATGGTTTTAAACTTTAAGATATATTTTAACTGTAGTCCATAAAAGGACCATAACTACATATGGAAAAATAATGAGGTAAATATGTATAGACATGAAACAGAATATTGAACCCTTGCAAAAATGAAGAAAGCACTGTGAGTCACTTGGGGATAAGGGAATTGCTTCTTCTGTCAGAAAAATAAAGTATAAGATGCAGCTGCTTGAACAACAGAATAGAGATGAAGTTCCAGGTAAATCCCCAATGGACTTGGTATTTTCACAGTTGAGAGAACTATGCAGGAGTTGTTTTTACCCCCTTTCTGAACTTCAAGGTCGATTCAGAAGCTGAGCACATCCACAATTAGCTGTGCAGGGAGACATGTTTTAGCCTCATGAAATTTTTGGCAATCCACTGAAAATCTGTGTGATATGGTGTCATATATGACTTCATATGTCTTGTGTGGTCCCTGAGTTTTTATTTGGAGTGGTAATTCTCAATTTACTAATTAAGCAGAAGGTGCATAACAGCTGTATTCACTGTTAAAAAATGGCAATGTTTTTACTCATGGTTTCAGCTGCAGCAGCTTACTGCTTAAGCCACTGTGCTCTGTCCCCACCAGACATGGGATGACTCAGTTTCTCCATGGTGATTCATCTGGGTAATTCAGCTCTGGGCAGTCAATTCCAGAAGGGACTTTTATCCAGCTGTATTCAGAAAGAGATGGGAAGGGATCACTGGGGAGTCCAAATGATCTTTTCCTACAGATATATCTGCTGTATGTACCCTCACACATAGCCGAGCTTGATACATACCTGACCATGCAATTTGCTATTCAGGCCAGAAAAGCATGTGAAGATTTCAGTTTTTCACTTCTCTGTTTCCTGGGCAATAAGCACTATGCTCTTTCTCCAGCCTTTCACGGACCTGAACTGGAATCCTCATTTATTATCCTTCAAGGGTATTAATAAAAAGACTGTTGTATACTTCCAATCAGGTGACCTCCCAAGTGTTGCAGGTTCAATAAGGTAGAAAACCAAGAAAAATAGATCAATCTGTCTCATTTGGTGGCCCTAAGTCACATCTGCATCTGGAGTTATCATCACGCAGCTCCTGAAGGGTTCTTGACTGGTTATTACTGCCTCTCTATGCATCAAAGGAGGAGGAAATAAAAAAGGAGCAATGCTAAGACACAACTTGGCCCTTAGCAAGACTTAAAGCTGAAAGTCACCATTATAGAAAATTCTTGGTAAAGGACAGAAAGTACAAACACTTGACACAGAATTTTGCTGGAAAAGACTTTCTTTTATCTTTATTTTTTTTTAATGTCACTCAATTTTTAGAAAAAAAAAAAAAATCCCATAAAACACTTTCATATGGATATTCCAGCAGCTCCTTCTGCACCAAATAAATGCCTTACAGATGCACCTTCTTTCTAGTAACACAGTTACTAGCTGTGAAAACAGCTGGGATATTGACAGCAATGATAAGCAGCAACATAAGGACAATCAATAAGAAATACTCCATTGATATTCCAGTGTACTTGGAAAAGACAGGGAACACAACAGAAAAAGTAAAATCTCTGCATGGTTTCAAAGCTTCTGAGTGCTTCTTCAGGCCTATTAAATCCCACCATTTTCAGAACCTCAAGAACTTTGTGGGAGTAACACCCTCCTCAGAGGGACAGATTCTTCTACCATCATTTTCATCTTTGAGGAAGAGTGAGGATCTACACAATAGCCTGGTGGCTCCTGAAACATCCCTCCCTTCTGCACTGAGAGAGGAAAATAAAGGCTAAGTGACCAGAAGATGCAAGAGTTAAGCATTCCAGCAGGCAGGATTCGGGGTTTGTGTTTACATGGAAAGGACAGAAGTGCATGTGGTAGATAGGACTGATTCAGGACAAAAATTACAAACACCGACATAAGCCAACTTCTACACTGTGCAAAATGTGTGGGAGTAGTTCTCTCACCCTCCAGTGCCTTTCTGTGAGCTCTACATGATAGCTCCTGAAGATGACAGATACCTCAGTTCTTACTTACATAACAAGCTATTTTCTTGGTGGCATTAATGCACCTCCTGGTAGGCATTAATTTGTGCTAGAAAGCTACTATATAATTATTGCAATTCATCATCTTGGAGCCAAAAAGTCTGTCCAATGAAGCAAGGAATAACTGAAGTTAGAATTTAGGATTGCATTGGGAGTATGTTATAAACTCCTCAGGGCACCTTTGTTTTCATATGCTGTTTTTACAACATTAAGAGTAATTGAGCTCTGCTCCCCAGTAGTGCTTCATCAGCACTGACACCACAATCCACTGCACCAACAGAAGCCAACACACAGCAGTCTGAAACTATTCACCTATTCACTTTGTTATAAACCCTGTGTATTATATACCACTGCTAAGGGAGTGGGGCTTGTTCAGCCTGGAGGCACCAGGGAAACCTAAGAACAGCCTTCCAAAACCTAAAGGGGCCAACAAGAAATCTGGAAAGGGACTTATGACAAGGCCTATAGTGACAAAACAAGGGGGAATGGCTTTAACTGACAGAAGGGAGACTGAGATTAGACATTAGGCAGAAACTCTTCCCTGTGAAGGTTCTGAGGCACAGCCACAGAGAAGCTGTGGCTGCCCTATCCTGGCAGGGTTCAAGGCCAGGTTGGACAGGGCTTTGAGCAACCTGCTCTAGTGGAAGGTGTCCCTGCCCATGGCACAGATTGGAGCTGGATGAGCTTTAAAAGGTCCCTTCCAAACCAAAGCATCCTATGCTTCTTTGTAAAAAGGCAACTCTAAAGCTACATTTCGTTGGAGTTGGGTTCTATTCTCAATTATGCTGTTGAAAATGTGCTGTCACTCAGCTGATCCCAAGTGGTTCAAGCATGATGGTGTTGGACATGAGTACAATAGGTCCTTTTATTATGAGCACATTTCTTGGCCCTCTGCATGCACAAATCCAACTGTCCATTCTGTTCCAAAATAGCAGAACAAAATGTTATATCCCCCAAGAAATCTTACCTGTCACTCTGTAATACCTTCTTCAAAATCAGAAAGTTCAAATAACCTGAATTCTTCCTAAGACATAATTAAAGAAGCTGAAAAAGTAACTGACCTCTTGTCGTTTGAAATTCTGAACGTATTCTTCAAACTGTTCATCTTTTGTTTCATCTGCTTTTCCTAGTTTTTGAAGTACCTGCATTGAAAATAAAAAGGAATAATTAAATGTATGTCATGAAACAAAACCACTACCGCTATCAACGCTTCTGTTCCTGCAGCTAAGGCTTAAATAGCATCTTATTTTTGGGGGTGTTGCATGTGCTACTGTTTCTGAAGTTCACACAGGAACCATTTTGTCAAAATAAAAAGGGATAAAAACAGAAGTATGCGTGCGTGGAAATGCACTTCAAAGCATGGAGTCCTTGGGGATACATGGAGGGTTTTAATGAAGCAACTTTTTCTTTTAGCAGAGAATCCCAGATTTTCAATGCAAGAGTCAGTATTTCAAGGCAATCATCAGAGAAAGTAGCTGGCACTGCAAGTTGTCCTACTGTTCAGATAGAGAAACAAAAATGAAAATCAGATTTCATTTCTTCTGTTTATGGTTCATTACATCAAATGGCATTAACATTCTCTTTATCCCCATTATTTTCAACATAAAGCCATAGAAAATAGAGAACTGTGAGGTTGCATGAGAAACTGTTGCAGATGATGCTTATTTAAAACTTCCATTGGTGTTCATTTTATTCCCTTCATTAATTCAGAAGTGGGTTTTCATCCACTAGATAATAAATATACTCCAATATATCAGCAGTATGGGCTATTCCTGGGATAGCAATCTCAAAAGTCATTTGACACAGGTACACTTTACACTGGTTTTAACCACCATAGATGCATTTTA
The DNA here is from genome assembly GCA_036873685.1 of Agapornis canus. Taxonomy (NCBI): domain Eukaryota; kingdom Metazoa; phylum Chordata; class Aves; order Psittaciformes; family Psittacidae; genus Agapornis; species Agapornis canus. Next base: position 15,584 of record JBAFWW010053733.1, on the reverse strand, counting down.
TTATATCTAGGCACTATCCATTCATTTTAATACTGGAGACTTACACATAGTTGCAAATAGGCTTCACCCTGCTTGTCAGGCAACTCCTAAATCTTTGTAGAGTACTTGCATGTGGGATGAACCATCTCACAGGTTGCTTTCCCATGACAAACTGTCCAAACTTTCTATTTTCACAGGAAAAAAATCCCAAAACAAAAAAGCTCCACAAAATAGGAACAGTCACAAGTAATTGCTACTACACCTATGAATGACAATGTAAAGATCCCCACCTCTTATTCTCAAAACAAAGACTGCACACCTGCAGTCCTGACATATTCTCTCCTCAACTACCTGCCTCTTCCAACCCCAGCCACCCCCTACCACAGGCCACAGGGGGTCAAGATGATCAGGAAGGTGATGCAATGCTACCCATGGACCTGGCATGTGACATTTCAAGGACATTTTGACATATTTGTAGGAGAAAGACGGAAAGAATGACATCAGAGAGGAAAAAAGATGAAGACCAGTCTCTTGCTGCTGATAGCTATGTTCTAGCTTTTCATTTGTGCATTTTGAGTTGTTTTTAAGCCTGCTGACTAGTCCCAAAGACCTCATATACTCTCATCACCAACCTCTTTATTAAGTATTTAAGAGTATCACAGATGGTTTTACAGAGGAATCATTTAACTTAACATCTCGAATCATCACAGGCCTTCACAGTGCTCTTTGTCACCAGTGAGTCAAACAGCCTGCCCCCGACTGTGGCATGATTTTGATCCACACCAGCCAGCATGTGGATTCTCTGAATATCCAACATATCCCTTTCAAACAGATGGCTGCCAGGTAGCTCTCCTGCTCACACAATACATTCAAATCACATTCACAGGAACAAGTAGAAAGCACATGAACTGTAGTCTGAATGACGCATAACATACGTAACAAACCATGGTGAGAAATGTCATGATAATCTCTTTGTCCCAAAATACCAATGGCACACGTCCATGTCTCCAGCTGTGCACTCAGGCCCAGTAGCCAAAGGCTCAGAAAGGAACAACTTACCTCTTACAGCATCTACCTTCTGTGGTTTGGTGTTCTACTTTATCCTACCTCCAACTTTCAATTTCTCTACAATTACTTACCTGAACTGAGTCTAAGATACAGTGTTAGAATTTGGCCTCTGCAAATACCAATCCTAATCTTAATCCAGGGTTACATTAAATGGCAATTAATAACATAGCTTCCCAATTTTCCTAATCCTAACCCAAACCAGAACTACAGGTATGTCCCACAGCTGGAAGCAGAAGTTCCTGCAGCCCATGCTATACCCAGAGATTACTGTGTCTCACACACTCCTTTCTTAAACACAACCCTAACACAACCCTAAACACCATTCCATACAGAAAGAGCAGGGCAGACTGGGCTAGAATAAACTATTCCTCATGGTCCCTTTAGATCCCATCCATATAGCCCCATGGACCTATGGGGTCACTGAACGCATAGCTCAGCCTTTCACAAGCAACTTTTTGGTAACCACAAATTTACCACTGGCAATCTAAACAGAGAGGTGACCAGACTGCAGGTAACTCTTAAAAACTGATCTATCGTTCAGCACTTCTGTCTCAAAGTGGACACCTGTGGTCAACAGATGTCTAGTTTGTAGTTTATTGCTGGTCAGTTTGGTCACCACCTATAGGGTGTCTTTGCAGTAGGGTTATGACTGATAGAGGCTTGTGTACATTACACGCAGGTTCCTCTAACTCCAACCCCTCTTGGGGACAGGCTGAAGTAAATTCTAGGCATCTAGACATCCACTTCATCTTATAAAGGGTACCTGGGTCAAGATTAGAGTCAGGGTCTGATTTAGGACTAGGTTTAGGAAAGGGCAAGTAGACACCCTACTAGCATTAGGTTTAGACACTGGTCAAGAGAAAAATGGACTTAAAATGCCCAGGTTACTCAAAAGCATCTGACAGCTCTCAGAAGTAAATTGAAAGCTGTGCTGAGGAACAGGAAGTGCCTAACCTCCCTCTTAAGCCTCAATTCAACCACCCTTCTAGATAAGGATTAGATTTTGTAACAGGAATAGCTGTTTATTGGTGGCTCCTGAGGACAGAAGAAGGGTAGATGGACAATGTTTTACAAAAACCTTGGAGTGCTCTACTGTGTGCCAAAGACAGGAGATGTGGACAGCTAAGTGCCTAATACTTTATTTCTGGTCCATGTGGTAGGTAACCACAGACACCATAGATTTGCATTCAGACATTATAAAAGGAAAGAACAGAGGAACCAAACCTGCTGCTGAACACTCAAATGTCTGCAGGGCTCAAATGAAGACCTGGCTCAGAAGGCAGATGGCTAACATTTTTATTTCTTAGTGTACCAACACATAGAAATAATGTTTGCAGTTAGGGCTAAGAACATGCACATCTATCAATGTGTATGAACTGCCTGTTCAATTTGAAATTAAATAAATAATAAAAAAATTAAAATCAACAGACATAAACTAAATCTGAATAAACATTCTATGGTTAAGTATTCTGCAGTCTTCTGAAGACTGCCTAAAATAGCTAAAATTAGCATATCTGAAAAAGAAACAGGTAAAGCACTATCCCATACCTTAGACTAAATCAGCTCCTAGTAACTTCTCTTAAAATGCCCTAAAAAGAAAACAAACCCAAGCAAAACACAACCCCTTTCCTCCCCCCAAAAAGCAACCCAGCTGCTTTATTTTTTCTTAAATACTGCGGTCTCCAAATGTACTGTTTTATAATGTGCTTAATGCACTGAATTATGTCAAGGATCTAAAATGAATAGCAGCCTTGACCCAGCATGCTGCTAAGAACTAAATTATAAGAACTAAATAATTAAGATCAATCAGCATTGAGAATGATGTAAACGCTAAATTTGATCTGATGGTAAACCTAGATGCTGTTGATTGAATACATGCAGAGAGGAATTGTTGTCCTGGGATAAATAAATGACAAATTCTACACAAACACATAAAAGTGTAAGCATGTCTGGTATCATTCATAAGTGCCATCAAGAGTACAGGTCCAGATACAAAATGCAAGAACATTTCTATTAGGGAATGCTGCATCTTCAGTAAACCTTTTTTGGAAGATGTAAGACTAAACTGTTCCCCTTTAGTCATCTAAGTACCTTCAGTTACCAAAGAATACATTTTTATTCTATGCGGATCTGAAGTATTAGGAAGAAAAAGTCAGTAAACTTGCTGATCTTGAATTGAAATGATCAATTTCACAATGACTGTGATGTAAACATTGTTAAGTGTCTGCAATGTGCCAAAGAAAGGAAATAGAAAAAACTACAGATGAGCTTGGGTAAGCTTGATTATACTGAAGACCCTTGTCTCCTGGCAAAGATAACAGTGTTACAATAGCCGATAAGACTACTACCCTGACAGGCTCACCCATCTTCCCCTATAGAAGTTTCTGACAATGTGGTAATTCAAGGAGAGAAAAGAAAAAGAAAAGAACAAAGTAATAAAAATAAGATGTGAACTGTGACCACCCAGGAGCTGCCTCAAGAGCAGCTCATCTCCCTGCACAGGAGGGCAGTAGTAACCTCATCAGACATCCCAACATGCATCATCGTCAGTCATACATCAGTATTCTTAAAGAAAAACTAACACATTCAAAACCACTCGGGGCAGAAAGACATGGCTGTTCAGACAGGACTACCCAGGACAAGACTTTATCAGTGATTGCCAGGACTGTTCAAACACTGAAAAAGCTAAGATAAACAGTGCTACTTGAGATGAGTTAGGTTAAGTTAAGAATAACCCCAATGTGAAAAGATAAACACTTGTGACAGTCCAAAATCTTTTGAGAACAGCACAGTGCTTTGGAACTCAACAGATGTAGACTACAACACTGTTTCACAACACTTTTTTTCTAATACCATACTCCTCTACAACCTATAAAAAACCCACTAGGGCTGCTAGAGTAATATGCACAGCTTTCCAAACAAGTTTCAAGATGAAACTTCTGGGCAAAAGCTGGTTAAAATAAAAGTAGACCATTCAAGAGAAATCATTTTAAAGTTATCTATGTGCAAAACATACTGATGTCAACAAATACTCCTATGATGCTATTCTATGATTCTATAACATAAACCAGAAGCTTTCAAAGAAGCTTCTGATGATGCTTATCTGAGGTGGAGAACAACCACCATGGGTTAAGCTTGAGGCAAACATGACTATTTCAAATACAGCAAATATATAACCCCAAAAGCTTACCACAGGTTGACAGGAACTCCAGACAGACAAAAAACCTCCACCACCCTAATCTCCCCACCCCAAACAAACCCTATTCCCCCCAAAAAAAAAACCAACCCTAAAACCACACAGGCACTTCTAAGTTTAAAATGACAAATTTGTTCATGTGATGGGATGCTATAACAAAGCATCCAACACCCATCACCACAAATCCATAGAAAAGTGTCAAGTTAGAAAAGTTAAGCGTGACCCATGATACCCAGCTGGTACTTGAGAGGTGTAGGAACAAAGTTGAAGAGACCCCGCTTGTTACAGAAACAAAAGTTTGCTTGGAAGACAACATATCAAAGTGTGAAGCCTGGAAGAGAGCTATTTCCAAAATGTACCTGCTGACACTCATTCAAGTGTGACAGCAGGGTGCTTAAACACAAGAAATGGAACAAATACTCAAGAATTACTGGAGCCACATGAGATTCCTGCCTCCTCACCATTAACACATGGGTAGTTGACCTGAAACCAGAGGGAGAATCATCATAAGAATGCTAATCAGTTGCTTCCCTGCAAAGAGGGGCAGGAAAAGACAGTAATTAGGATTAGAGATATGTAAGAGTAAAGTTTATGGAACTATGTGTTCAGTCCAACTAAGTAAAAGTCTCCTCTCCAAAGAGGTAACATTCGTATCTAACTACTTGAGTCATTTAAAAATAAAACAAAACTTCTTACCATTATGCCAAAGTCCACGATCTTATTTATCCTGTCTCCACTTCCCTCCAGCAATTTAATTGCAAAATATGGTCACAAAAAGGAGATTGGCAGAGATATTTTTCACCATTGTTACATGGTAGGATTAAATTATGCACAATGCATTTCAATAAAAACTAGATGCAATTTACCAATTGGAAAAATAATGAATAAAATATTCTTTTTTCTGTAGTGCAGTTCTTTGTTTTCTGTTTGGTTTTGGGTTGGTGGCTTTTATGAGCAAAGTTTTAATTGCATATAAGCAATAGGTATATTGAATATATAAAGTCCAAGAATTTTTTGGTATTGTATTAATTGCTGCAGAAATTAATTTACAAAAAATATGACTTAGTCTCAGGTTACATGTGCCAAGCAGTTGTTACTACCGTAAGTGAGCAAAAGAGAGTCATGGGATAAACAAGGCGGGTTTTGTCTGGGGTTTTGGGTGGGTTCCTCCCCCACCCCCCCAAGAAATTCCATTCTGAGAGTGCTGGGTTAAGTTTCTTACTAAACCAAGCAAAAGACCAACATTATTTGGCTTCCATGCCAGTAAATTGGGCAGCTGAGCACTCAAAGGGTTAAAAAAAGAAGACAAACCAACCAAACAACAGTATTTAACACTTTCTTTCTAAGGCTAAAGCCTTGGCTTTTCTGAACAAGCTCAGGTTTTTTGGCTTAGCCAGAAACAATACCATATTTAATACTATGGTTTTATAAAGTAAGTAGATAAGCAGCCAGAACATACTCAGTAAGTATAAATTATCATTTCATTGCAGATCTAAGATACACATGCCTGAAACAGCACAGTGTATTGCTCAGTTTCAGTTCTGCTATGATCATTTTGTTCCCAATATAGCTCCAATGCAAGAAGCTCAATCACATCTCTCTTCCAAGAGGTTGTCTTAATTTCATACTTTCCACATAACACAGCCATAGACTTTCCAAGAACTCAGGCTTGCCTTTCTACTGCTGCTATTCCACCACTGCATTCCTGCACAAACAACAGTGACAAATGTTTGCTCAAGCCTCCATTCTCATTAATATCTGCTGGAGGATTGTGGAAAAAAAATCCCTTTGTCATTAACAGACTCAAAAGCCTGAAAACCTGTTTAAAACAGAACACTAAGCATTTTACTAAGAGGGCTATAGACAATGTAGGAAGACACTGTAATAAAGCTCTTCACTGATAAGCAATTGCTTTGTGCAGCACTGATTTATACCAGAAACACTCCAAACATTTCAAGGACTCAGCTGGCCACCAGGCAGACAGAGGAGCTGAGTCAATAAGGGTGATGCTCTGGCCAGTTTCTGAAGTCTTCAGGAAGACCCACTGCTGTATAAAGCAGATGATAATTTACGAAAGAAACATGTTTTAAATCATTAAGAAGGAAACAATGACCCTCCAACCCAGAACACACAACACTATTTTAAAGAAAGAACTGCCCTGGATGTGGCAAATGAATTTACAAGAGCTCAATCAGACACAAAAGCAAGCAGAAGACCTGAAAGAAATATCTATGCTCACACTCTCCTCTGACTACTCTCTCTTCTTCCTCATCTTCAGCAGCGTTAGAGTCTGCATTGTTTCCATTAGCAATCTTAAGAAATGACTAAACTTAATGCAGGTTTCCCAAGCAGCATCAAGTGGCCTGTAATTACCATTCCTTTTTTCTGCACATATTTGCACTGTTCCTGATAGAACTGGTCATTCAGCAGATCACAGCCAATCTTCATTGTCACTTGATCTATCTTATATGTTTGCTATCACACTGGTGTCTGTTCCCCAGCCACCCAGTTAGATCTTCTTTTCACCAGGCACAATAATCCCCATATGCCCTCCATTTACAGTTGAATTGTATTGCTACAGTTTGACTCAGTGGATCATATGCCGGGAGAAGGGACATCACAATAAATTCGAATTTGGGAATACACCATTTAATGGAGGATTGCAACTCCACAATTGCTATCCTAATATATGACAGAAGCAGCTTCAGCTGTACAGTGTCATATCCTGGATGGCATTAATGCATGAAATGTGGCCCAAGCAATGGAAGAGGGCAGCTGCTAGGTTCCAGGCACTTTCTGGAATGGTAAAGCATAAAAACTACTGTACAGGTCATACGGCTTGTCCATACAAGATACCAGTCTTTCTCCAACCCCTCCACTCCCCCAAACCAAGATGCCTAGGAAAGATACATGACAAGTGTGCAGTGATATTCCTCCAGAACCCTCAACCAATGCCTAATAAATTGCATTTCAATGAATTTCTGATGTGGTCTTTTTACAGTTTATAGGTCTGGTTAATTTTCTTAATAATGGATTGTCCTGCTGCTTGTGAGACTCCAATAGAGTATTTGCTGTTTGAAGAAGTATGAAGGTTCACTTCTCTCATGGCTCCTTTTCTTTTGTTCATTTGTTTTGGCGGTTGGTGCTTGCTGGTGCTTTCAGTATTGTAAAATACCATGATGCATGGAGTAGTTTGCTAACAAATGAGAAGTGTAGTGAATAATATCCACACAAGCATAAAACACTATGGTATGTTCTCTTAATCAAAATTGAAAGAGAGAAATGTGGTCTTTCTAAGCAGCCTAAATGACAAATGTGAACACTAAGCTATGAGAGATAATTATATTAGCCTCTCTGCAAATTACAGAATCTAATTGCACATCATTGCTCTGATAATGTAAAGATGCTCTAGAGAGATCCACAAAATAAACAAGATTATGATTTGTCTCACTATGAAGCCACAGACTTCTGCACTAGCCCTTGGTCATCTGGGTAAAACCAGAAAGCACTTTACAAAGAGCACTGACGTGAACATCACAGAGCACCCCAGTGCATAGACCATTACTCACTCTACTCTGCAATATCCAGCAAATTTGGTCTCCTGGAAACAGGCAACCTTGCAAAATTAAACACAAAAGTAGGTGCTATCATTCTGCTTAAGTGGGATTCTCTGATCATGCAGTAAAACTTAGCTGGACAGTAGGAGTAAGGAGACTCAAGGATGAGCTCTGAAGTTTGCAAGGCCTCATTTTGCTGGTGAAACAGGAAGGGATGCTAACAGCTATGACCATGTACTGCCAAGGACTTCTCCTGCTTGCCCCTTAGGTCTTTCACAGGTCTCCCATAAAGTGAGGTGGTTCACCAAACACTCCCTGAATGTATTATGAAAGGCGCTTATCCCCAGTGGACTTGAAAGCCTAGCACAGCTTCAAAGAACTGCCATGTACTTCAAAAACTAACAAGCTGTTAGACCAGCCATCCTCAGACTATATGACTAGTCTGCCTAATAAAGATGGGCATCCAGGTAGAGATGCTGAAATGATGCACAGCAGGTGATTTTCATGGGATGTAGCTTAAAGGGGAAAACAAAATAGAAGTAAGAAATTACCAGAAATAGACCAAAATGTGAAGAGAAAAAAAAAAAAAAAGAGAAAAAAAAAAAGAAGAATAAAGAGGGAAAAAAAAAAAACATTAAAAGAAAAAAGGGACCAAACTAAGAG
>JBAFWW010053727.1:0-16181 GCA_036873685.1 Agapornis canus | reverse complement strand
AAAAAACCCCCCCCCCCCCAAAAAAAAAAAAAGAAATAAATAAAAAATAGCATTGTTGAACTATGCCTTAAGTTTTCTCACCATACAGTCAAACCACATTCCAGTTCAGTAGCTATTGGGCTACAGTTCTAAACAAACAAATAGGTTCTGCCTCTGTAAATACTGTTTCTGTTCCAATTCATAAGTTATGCAGAATATTACACAGATCACTCAACAATCCATCCTTAATGCACCTGGGTCTTTACAATCCCTAGTGAATAATTCATGTTTCCATTTTCCCATTCTCTGACAGCATAGAAGGAGAAACTTTAATTCATGTATGGCTCTAACTTTGAGATCTGAGCACCACCAAAGAATTAGCAAAAAGCTCTAGAAGAAATCGCTTTACAAGTTTTACACTTCCCAAATGCAAGAACTAAATTGCCTTAACTATATCTGAAATAACAAACCAGCATCTGAAGAGATTGGCCATATGCTAAACTGCCACTCTCCCATACTGAGTGATGAATTAAGATGTTAGTATAGCTGGCTGCTTACTACAATACTGTTCATGTCACTCACATATGTTGCTTTGGCAGTCATCATAGTACTAAGCAGTACATTAGATTTGAGAACAAAATACAAATGAGCTAAAATCACCCAATTCTTGACCAATTTCCACGGAACAGGAAGAAACAGTACAAAAGACTGGAAAGATATGAAGGGTAATTGCTGTACCTTTGCAATCCGCATGATGGAATGCATTAAAAAAAAATCAAGACAGCCAGACAAGAGTTCAGTAATCCATGGTTTCTTGTAGTCTGTGCAATCTGTGCAGTTTTCTGTGATCTGTATGTGATACTGTAATGCTTATGGTATTGTAAAGGGGGTGTTCAGAGGGAGGAGAAACATTCAACCCCAGCACTTACAGGATATATAACATTAATTTAGCTAGCTAGTTAGTACAAACATCATATTGATGTAAGCACTGGAGCTTTTCTCCATAGTCAGCATATAGGTAAATTATTTAAAGTAATTAAAGAATTGTCACAGTGGCCTAATAAAACAAGATAGTAAGAGGCTGCATGGTAAACTACATGAAGTGATTAAGTACTTACAGTAGGTTTGTATGCCTAGACAAGACTGTAGTTACTGAAGAATTTTGTCTCAACAAAACCAAGCAAGTCAACCCTTGAATCATTGGCATCAGAGCAACAAATTGTCACTGTGTGTCTGTAGTGGCCAGGACAGGAATAACTTGCATCTTAGTTTTTACTGTACTTCTTATACTCTGCAGTAATATCAGTCTCCACACTCCCCAAAACATGCATTAAATAAAACCTGTTAGTTTGACAAGAACTCTTGAATATACAATCAAGATTATCACATTCAGGCATTTACAAAATCTTTTCTGATTAGTTACAGGTTGAGGGATTTTGCTTATGGATTTGTGGTGAGGGAAGAAGTGGAATATGTCTGCATTTTCCATAAACATAGAAGCACAGAAGTATTTGTAAGGCACAAAGCATCCTCTGAATGACAATTTTAATAGGCTAGACTCTTCTTGTTCTTGATTCATTTTCTCATCCATTTACCTTTAGGCTACATTGACATTTCTATAAATGATATTACTACAACACTCAATTCTTTCCACAGCTTCTTGTGTGTCTTGTCTAATATATAAGCAGAGTTCGACAGAACACAGATGTACAGCATCTTGGCTGCCATGGAAATATTTGGCAGCAAATGGTTAAAGGAAAACATCACAGTACAAGTTTATGCCCATGATTATTCTATTGACTTATGACCTAATACACATGTGCACGTGTCTAAATGAAAAGCTTCTATGTGCATATATAGGTCTGCACATACTGTATGCATTGTTTTGTACAATACTGATTTTAGGTTGATACTTATGAAAGTGCATCTGTAAGTCTAGAATAACAGACATCAGTGAAGACATTAGGCTATGTCATCAGGTAGCAAAAAGCATTCTTAAGGAAAAAAAAATAATATTATTTCCCAGCTTTAGAGAATTTGGCTCCAGGATAGGCATCATGAACAAGGTCTACCCTGCCATTGACTCCATTATCAGAAGGGCTTAGACGTATCAGTTGTTTGCCGTTACCTGGAATGGTTGCTACAACTTCCATATGTGCCAGCCACTACCGATTAAACTGGAGTATCAATGAAAAAAATTAACAGAAGCTCTCAGGTACAAAAATTTGGGTCCTACCAAACTACCATACATACTTCAACAAAACCTGCCTTGGTAATGCATTAGGCAGGCAGTACAAAAGATCTGTTATGCAACAGAATTATTCATTTTAATGAGTTGCCAAAGAGAATCACAAGATACCAACAGCAGAAGAAGTGCATTACTACAGGGCAGTCAGAAATGTGGTGACTAGTAAGTACTAACTAATGATAGGCAAACTGATATAAATACTTTCAGCAACAGTAGGAGTCCACTCAGTCTCTCGCACTGAGGCAGAAATGTATTTTCTGCATTCTCCAAAACACTAGGTTGAACTATATGGACTACACTCAATAGTTCTCATGAGAGAGAAGAAAAGGAATATAACATTAAGGATTATTTTATAACTCAAACAAAACACAACAATATACATAGCCATACATAAAAGCTTTGCCAATCAATGAGAAGACAAATTTGATAAGAGGTTTCTGAAGCTTCACGTTTAAGACACAGACAAGTAATCATCCATCACTTTCAATAGGGACTCAAATTTAAATCAAAAAAAAAAAGCGCACCCAAAAAACCCAACTCTGTACTGTTGGTAGAATTCCTGAATTTTTATGCTGAAGTTTTAGAGAATCACTGAGTTATTGTTTCTGCATTTCAGAAATAATAAAATCCAACAGTGTAACACTGCTGGGAGATGTTTTAATATTTCCAAGTGCCTTTCCTCAGGATCACACCTTCCAGCCCCATACTCCATCACACACCACATTCTTTATGTTGAAATCACATGGGAGTCTCAGGGCCTCAGACTACTCCTACTACATGCTAACAGTTAATCAAAACACAGAAAATGGGCAGAGATGTTAGCAATTCTTCCTGAAAAATGTGCATATTCTACAGATTACTATTCCTGATAAATGAGTGGCAGCACCTTCAGCTGATCTATGAATTCTGAGGAGCTCTTTATCACTCAGATACATTTTAAACATTGAAATGATGTACCTAGTCCCATGTCAACATACACTTCTGTAGCATTTTAATGACTTGCCATTTAGAAGCTTGAATCCAGGAAAAGGGATACAAGTGCTATTACTGGTACTACATTTTACTGAACTACATTTTGAATAAATTAAATTCCCAAAGGGAAAAGCCTCCTTTCATTACTGTCCAATGCTCAGACTAAAGGAGAATTCTCCACAAGGGGTAAGCAGGGGCAACATTCATATTTCTATTTCTAGGTTTCCATCTCTTAGAGGATAAAGGCATTGCACAACTTAATTTATGCAGGTCACATCTAATACCTCATGTTCTATAGCTGGACACAGATACACGATACAGTCCCTTCCTGTTCCCATTTTAAAACTACTCTTTATTCAAACACTCTTCTAGAAAAAAAAACCCTCACTCAAAGACTACATAAAACCAGCAGATGTTACCTTTTTTGAACTGTCCTACTCAAAATGGGCAACTGCCTCCCAGCTTTGCTAGCATGCTCATACAGTTTGTGTCCACCTTGGTGACCTGTGACACATGCTGCTGCACTCCCATTGCTTTTGACAGAGGGCTGCAGCACACAAACAGAACAATGCTGCTTTTGACTCAGATACCTGCAAAGGCTTCTGTACATAGCTCAAAGGAGCAATATTAGCTCCAAAACCGAGAGAGCATATGCTGTAGTTGGCTACCAGACAGAAGTCATATCTTTGCTCAGTTTTCAGAGTTCTCTCAGTAACAACAACAACAACAACAAACCCTCAGATGATTATACTCTTTCACAGATGTAGAGACGCCTCCACAATGCAGCTTAGCACTGCTTTGAACCAGGACTCCTGAAAGATTCTAATCACTCCCACTGTATCTCTGCATCCACGCTTCACCTTAAGAAAGGGTAAAAAGCAGTGTTGGTATGGCACATACCTAAGCCACCACTGACTGGAATCAGAAATGGCGATCCTATTACAACTAACTTCAAAGCATTGCTCCTCTGCCACATGTATGCACGTCTGCAACTACTGCCACAACAGCAGAATGCAGAGTATTTTCACTCAACCACCACTGCTGAGCACACCAGTGTTACTGGAGGTACATATCAAAGTTATGAAGATGAGTCACCCATTTTCTGAATTCTCTCTACATAATCACATGCTAATCAATGACAGACACCCTCAACCCTTTCTACTACACCCCTTGTGTTCCTTTAAAAATACAGAGTAGAACACTTCCACAAAAGTCAGAGCCTGAAGTCTTAGAAATTACTTCAATTTTTTGCAATCCCCAGTGCAGGCCACACTTTTAATCTCATCCCAGCAAGGACTTAACAAGATCTTGTCTTGTTCAGGTCACTCTTTCCAGGGGAAAAAAACAAACAAACAAACAAACAAAACCCAAAAACCAACAAAAAACTTCTGTTTCAAGACTTTTAATCTGGAAGACCACACAAACCATTCGAAAAAGCCACTAGAGACACCTGTATACTAGCCAGTACTTTCAGGTGTTGATATCTATCTTCTAACTTGCATTGTAGCAAGACCTTTTCAAACATGATTAGTATTGCAAGAATGGCATTATTGTCGTGACTAACAGAAAGGATTTTCTCTTATTAAGACAAACAGCAACTTCTCTCCCAGTATCATAACAACAATACACACATGTAATACCTCTCATTTAATGTATCACAAAATTACGTTTCTAGCATGTTTAAGTTGCCTAGGTTGGCTTGTTTTAAGCTCTATACCTTTTTCTTTTTCCTCACTTTAATTCACTACAGCTCCAGTATATCAACAAACAACAACAGAACACAGTCCTAGCTTAGATTTAATAGCTCAACTAAAAAAGGAAAAACTTCAAGATTCAATCTGTACCTTCCTTTGCAATAATAATTCGTACGAAGTGCTGTATGTATTAAACAGTCTACATGTTTGCTAAGTTAAAGACCTGTAAGCAGGTTCAGCATCCAGTTTAACATTTCATTGCAATCTACTGGCATATTAATTAATGACTCATCAGAAAGCTCCTAAGAAGTACATCAGACACTACTTAGATTCACACTCAGTATATTTAAAAGCTAATGAATTACAGCACATAGAATGATGAAAATAAATCAGTCATCTCATGCCACACATTTTTTGCAGAAAAGAAGAATTAGGTTCTACTTGTATGAGAGTATCATCAATATTAGGACATCAAAGCACAAAATTCAACTGGTATCATTGCATAAGATTTATTTTAACAAACTCCTTCCCTGCTGCCCATGCATAAAATCCAAACATTTATTTAAAACAAAGAGCTTACATAGCACATTAACATTAATTTCATGCAATCAACCCTGTACTCCCAACAACTGATATTTCTGCATTTGGAAATGAGAGGAATAAAGCCCATGGTTCATTCATTGCTGTAGGGAAAGGAAAAAAGCACATCAAGAAAAGCTGAAATAAACCCAGAAAATGGCTTGGCAAGCAAATAAGCCACAACTGAACGCTGAGCACTTCTGTCAAAGATCTAGATAGTGTCTTGACTACATACAACTTTCAGCTACATCCATGACTAGCCTAAAGAGGCTTCCAAGTTCAAATCATGGTTGTCATTTCTCTCTCTTTAACAGTAACCTTTTTGCCACCCACTGGGGAAAAAGTGATAGACAGAAAAGAAAATATATAAAAATAAGCTTCCTATCACTTTTTACTGCTCAGTTCTAGTTTTATATGAGCAGACATTTAAGCAGCTCTTTTATATTAGCACAGTCCTTTCACTGTGCAAATCATACTGCACTTCCTGCCTTTATTCTTTCTATAAATCAGTATTTTTTAAAAAATCCTTTTCCTTTGATTACAAAAACTCTACCTAGAAGAAGAAGGGACTCCATGAAGCATCAGTGGTAATCAGGACAAAAGGAAAACCCATCCTGGTCATTGAAGATGCCCATCTCCACACTCACTGATTTAAACGAGCCAAACTGCTGCTACACCTACATACAAATTACACTTATAAAAGCTAGCAAGTGCTTATTGAAAGAGATTCTTAACCCACTGCAAAACAAAGCTGCACTAATGCTGAAATACTTTTAAAATGTATTAAGAAATTTATACAAAGTATATTCTTTTTCCCTTTACACAGTGCATTTTTTTTTCCCCACCAAGTGCTTAAAAGCATGCTACTTTTATTCAAGTGTAAGAGTACTGTGAGATAGCATTTTCATAACTACTGGTGTGATTCAGGCCACACAGTCTGACACAGTTTGAAATCAAACTGAATTTGAAGAAATGTAGATAAGACAAAAAACATTAGCTTTCCTGAGTGTCAGCTTTCAGAATGTGGACAGTGTTGCTTGAAAACACATAACTCAGATGTTTGATTATCAATCCACATTTAGATTTATGGTGTTCTCTAAGCAACGGTATCAAAAAAGGCTTTTTTCAGCACAGACATTTAAAAAGAGAATCAGCTTACAGATAAAAGACCCCAAAAATGTGTAATTCTAAATGCAACTGGGAAAGAGACGATGAGATCTGGGATCTGCACAAAACCACTTTATCAAATTAAAGCAGAAGAATAAGCATGAGCTGATAAAGTGATTTCTAATGTTTAAATCTTTAAATAATTTCATTAAAATTAAAGGATTTAAGTCACTGTTTTTATCTGCTAACTATAACAAAGAAACAATCAGCACCATGACAGAATTAACATACTCTCTAGGGCTATAGAAAGCCTTATGCATTATGGCTGAGCAGAATGGAATTCTCCAAGATGTATCAAATCACCACTTCTCAGGAATACTGCTTTATCATTATCATGCTTTGTTATTTTATTTTTAAAATTGAACAGATTTCTACATTCCATTCAATTGTATATTTTTCTGCTTCATTTCTAAAAGAAAGACACTGACAGGACATCTGTGCAGAGATCAATGAAGCTGTCCTGTCAAGCTGTACAGGCTATATAAGCATATTCCACTTCTGAACGCATAGAGCTCCACATGTTAGAGCATGTAAATAAAAATTTCATTAGCAGCTTGACAGGGTACATTACATAACCTAAAAGACATGCAGAGAGAAAAAAATTTAAGAACAAGTAAATAGCCTGTCATTAGCAAGGAGATGACCGATGTTATTTGTCTTTCACATTTCTAAACATCTCCAACAACAGAATACTTTAGTGATCCAAAGATAATCATCTACAGTGCTGCTCCACACCAGCAATAATACCTTGCTGCTGTAAGCCAGAAGGTAATTTGCTTTCTCTTCCTAGAAGAGACAAACAAAAACCTTCCAAACAGCTTCAAAGACCTTAGGTATACATAGAAGGGTTGTTACTGCTGAAGGTCATTCAAGGCAGGAGCTACAAGCTCTGAAATGTTTTAGATTCAAAACCAGACACACACAAAAATATGTGAAAAATGTAAACAGCTTCAACACCATAATTTTGTCTTAACATCTTTTGAGGTCGAGTTATCCCCTGCTGCTGCTTTTTGAAAATGATTTTCCACAAGTCCAAATCACACCATGTTATATGGATGCAATGCTCCATATTAACATATAAAATACGTTTGCAAGGCTAATCACCTAGGAAAAGGATGGTAATGCTGTTTAAAACATTAATGCTACCACAAGATCATCTTAGATTTACCCAAACAGATTTGCTAGCATATCTGCTGAAGGTATATAATGGTGGAGGTTGCCATGGGAACACAGTACAACTACACACTTCACCATGACAACCAGGCCTCCCTGGAATACTAATGAGTGCCCATGGCAACAGGAAGCTAAAGACAAGATGTCTGGAGACCAAATATTTCATGTTAACATTTATAACAAAAACTATAAATATATTTGTACGTTTCCTGTGTGAGATTAGATGTTTTTTTGAAACCTGCAAAACATTACATATGCAGCAATATTGCAAAGTGTAAAAATTATATAGCTGTGGCATAAACGAAAAATCCTATTTAAAGGCAATGCTAACCTTGAAGTTCAATTCCACAAAGCACAATAAAATATCTATAGTCAACACACCCAAAGTTTGCATCATCTTGCCCATGATGTAACAGAATTATCTGTACACAATGCTTGGCATATTCAATGTATATCAAAAAAGTGCTGTTCTTACCCAGTGCATAATATAGTACTGAGCATCTATCTATGCTCCATATGGCAACTAGTGTAATTCATGTCACAAGGAGAGAAAGCATTGCTTTGGTATTTCAGAAAAGGCTCATGACAAGAGATCTCTGTAACTTCATAGGAATGTTCCAGCAACTCAGTGTGTGAGAACTGTTTTTTATCTGGTTATAGAAAAAGGATCCACTGTTGCAAGTTACATAGAAGAAAACACTGTTATTAAGAGTGATAAAATTATCAGTTAAGTGACATCTGGTGCAGGTTTCTGGTTTGTGGGGAGGGGTGGTGGTGGTGTTTAGTTTGTTTTGGTTTTAATACTCTAAACATTAATTTCAGAACACTTTCTAGATATTTTACACAAACTATTGAAGTCTAAGACATTTTCAGGTACCCTGCCAGCAATCACCTATCATTTAAAAAAAGAGGTGGCAGCAGCTGGAAAGCCAGTGCTTCTTGTCCCAGCAGCACTGTTTGTGATAAATCACATCAAGGGACAACAAAATTTAGGTCACAAAAGACCTCCCAGGGATTACAAGTGCTAGGATTCACCTCAAACCAACAATGAGGAAACCAAAGATTTCCCTAAGGTTTTCCCTCGTGTCTTATTATTTGCTTTTATAACCTAGACTTTCCTGCGTGAGTTCCTCCTCAAAAAAATTTAAAAATCAGGTAAGCATTAGATATAAGATTTATTTTCTTCTCTTCTCTCTCTCAATATCCATGTAACAGCATCCAAAACACTATCTAACATGTATTTATTAGCCATCCTCCAGGCATAAGTAGACCAGTCACTGCATTTCTTAAATGACAGAGCACTGAGATCAGCAATAAGGGATAAAGGCTCGTGCTTCCTGTCAGATATTTCACAATAACCTCATGATTGCAGAGCTTCCTAGGTGCCAGATTCTCACTGCTTATGAGTGACTGCAACAACTGATGCTATCTCAGTGGTAAAAACCCCAAACCACTGTCCTCTGAGCAAACCTCCTCAAGCGTAAAAGAGACAACCCTGTGTGACAGAAGTTATCTTTCTGACCTAGAACAGATACATCAGTTATACTCACCCATCTTCTATTCTACTTTTAGCTTTCAGAGGTCAGAAGGAACCACAAGTACACACACCTAGGAACTTCACAAGACAGGATACAAGAGGTCTGAACTTCACAAGACAGGGTACAAAAAGAGGTCTGCATTCACTGACAGAGAATTATCCCACTGCTGCAACCCTAGCACAAGTCATTCTCCAGTTTGCTGCAGGAATGTCAAAACCAGGTAAGCTAGTAAGACTTTTGTCATCTGAGGCCAAAGCCTTACAGAGTAGATGTATCTCAGCAGCAGTGTAACCTATGAGGCCAACATGGACTAATCTCTGGCATATTCCTCTTCCACTTCCAAATATTGCTGGCTGTGGCCACAATGGATTAAGTACATGCATGCAAAGACCTAATATTAAATCAGTGTAATCACATTCAGAATTATCATATTTTAGTGTAAGCACTGGGTATTATTAAATTAAGAGTTTTCAGTGAATTGCAGGAACACGTTCCTTGGCACATTTGGAGAGAAAAGGTTGCTGAAACAGCAACACAAAATGCAGGCCATAGCATTGGTATTGAATTTAGTGTCTGTTTCCTTGAAATAATATCATAGGACAACATGTAATTAACAAATTAAATGAACATTTTTGTTTCATAAGCTTCAATTAATACAGGTTAAAGAGAAAAGGCAAACTGGGGTTTTCTAAGCAATTTAATACACTACAAATTAACAAGTTACAAAGAACATAACCCATGGTAGGCCTTCAGGCAATAAAGCTTTTCACAGAGGAACAGAGCTTGCATTATTTTTGTGATAACACATAGCATTACTCAATGCAAAATTTGTGCTCTTATATTTAACCTGTTTGCACAAGACTGAATGCAGTTATTAATTTTTAACTACTTTAATATCACTAAATACTGCAGTGCCTAATATACAACCCAGCCTTTCTTCTGTCAGCATTTAAGAGATCGAGTTTTAACAGGAACTATCAGGATCAGAAAAAAGCATTTGCATTAAATTTCAATATTATACAACAGCACACCTACATATATGTGGCAAAGACTTCTTTTTTATTCCGATCCCTGTTTTTCCATGAAAGTTTTGAGTTGCTCCTCTCCCCAAACTGATATTTGTCACTGTTATTCTCTTGCATGCCTTTCTTTGAGACCACTTTATATTACATGAGGGGACATGATGGGTACTTCAAATTATATTCTAAAAAGAAAAATACAGTATTTAATTGATCTGGGGTCAGCATTGTCACTTATTAATTGGGAGGGGGGATGAGAGATGCTCACTAGTACACCTTATGTCATTTTCTAGTGAACTAAAGGAAAAAATGTTGGAGAGGTGTTGCTGGGTTGTTTAACAGATCGTTCCATGTGGCCACAAAAAGTGACAGCTCCTCTCCAGCAGCAATAAAAGAGAAACCCTAGGGAAACACACAACATAAACATTTCCACTTAACCTAGGAAGACCATTAGTCTTGAAAGTACTCCTTAACCTAAGAAGGTTTAGCAGGATAGACAGGTCTGCACACAAAGCTTCAAAACCAACAAGTAAGAACAAGCTTTATTCAAATCAGTGCTCAGTACAGCAGATTTCCTCATCTTTTTCTGGTTCCCTAATCTGAAGCACAAAGTCTTCATTCACACTAATGGCCTGGCATACTAGGATAGTGTCATGGTTTAAGCACAGCCAGTAACTCAGAACCACACAGCTGCTCACTCACTCCCCCTCATTCTTCCCCCTGCTGCTTCCAGCGGGACGGAGAGGAGAATCGAAAGAACATAACTCCCACAGGTTGAGATAAGAACAGTCCAGTAACTAAGGTATAACACAAAACCAGTAGTGCTACCACCAATAATATAATAATGATAAGGGAAATAACAAAGGGGGAGAATAAAACTCACCACGCACTGACTGATACCCAGCCTGACCCAAGCAGTGATCTGGCCCTTCTAGGTAACTCCCCCCCAATTTCTATACTGGGCATGATGTGCTGTGATATGGAATACCTTCTTGGCTAGTTTGGGGCAGGTGTCCTCTTTGCTTCCTCCTGGCTTCCCCTCCTCCCTAGCAGAGCGTGAGGCTCGAAAAGTCCTTGGTCAGTGTAAACAATACTTAGCAACAACTAAAATTATCGGTGTTATCAAGGTTGTTTCCAGGCTGAAAGTCAAAACCATAGCATTGCACCAGCTACTAAGCAGGAGAAAAATGACTGCTACTGCTAAACCTAGGACAGTTCTTCAGAAAACATTCACTGGTACTGCTTATGTCTTACTACTGCTGTTTACAGCTTCAAATAAATTTTAAACTAGTATGTGATGGTGTAGGTTATTGTTTGTTGATGCTGATCAGTAAAGCTCTTGGGTTTTCTAGGTATGTGTTAATGATGATCTTGTCTCGAAAAACTTCGCTTGTTTTGAGGAAGCTGAAGAGAATCCAGGGAGTTCTGCAGTTTATCAGGAGACTCAAAGCTCATTAAATGCTGAGAGTCTTCCAGTGAAAATTGTTAGCCCAACACTTGCTTTCAGGCCAGTGCTGTTTCAGAAGAAGATACCAGCAAATCTTGGAACAGGTAGGAACCATTTGTTTGGGGAAACAATCAAACAAGCAATGCATCATGTGTCTTTAATTGCATACACTGAACATGGACCTACTGTCTTGGTTCAAATCCATCAACTGGGTCCAATGGTATCCTGACAAATAGTGCTTATATATCAAACATTTGCAAAGATGATCATACAAGATGCAAGAATACTGGAAAGCTTTTTGTACTGAGTCAAAGGAAGACCAAATTTGAGTTACATTGGCATTAATTAATGTGCTTAATAGCAGTGGATATTCCTGAAATTACTTGTGGCATGGATCAGTGATTCATTACTGGGGTTTTTTTGAGTTTGGTGAATTTATTTTAGTAGATTTGCTTCTAACATGAGTGTTTACCGTGAGTTGTCTCACAGTGATTCAAGTCTGTATTTTTACAAGTATGCAACTTCCCATCTTCCAGTTTTGTGTCTACTCAGTTCATCTGCGCTGTTGTCCTTAAAGATAACTATTTTTTGGGGGTTCTTTTGCTGTTGGGAAACAATACAAACAACTAAACAAGTCAGTTGAAGCCACTGTAAAGAAAAATGCAGGCTGTTCAGATAATCAGAAATGCGTATCTGCATTTTTTACTTTTACTAGGTCTTGCTATTTCCAGTTTCTCCCTTGAAAACACACACCAAAGGTTAAGCACAGATCCAGATTTAAATACTGTGCCCGTAAGTATTGTATTTTGTATTTAACTGTCAAAAGATAAACTAAATTAAACACATAGGATGGGTTAGGAATCCTGTAACCATCTAGCTTGTTATTCTGTGTAACATAGATACGAGTGACTGGACTAATTCTTGGTACAGGTAAAAAAGAATATTGTACTACAGTTCTTTGATTTGTCTTGGTTTTTGTTTTGTTTTGTTTTTTTTTTAATTGCAGTAACTTAAAGCAGTGTACTACAGTCCTTGAAAATGTTGTGCTTCCTTTTGCACTCCTTAGCTATAGTTTTCTAAAGGTGATAGTTGTCCACATTACACAGTTTTCTGAATATATAAAAATGTAAATTTTAGTGATGCCCTGAAAATAAAACAGCCCTTATGCTGTACCATGGCAAACATTCTTTGGAGTCTTATTTGTTGACTTGTGTAGTAGTTTAAATATCTAATCTATTTTCTTGCTATTTTCTCTTTTTGTTTGCTGTCCTTTTCTGAAACACTTTCAAAAGGTCAGCACTCATTTTTGAGTGTTACATTGTGTACCCAATTGCACAATTGGAGGTATTATAAGTCCATAGGGGAAAGGAAAATTAGCTGATAGATTCTAGGCAAATAATCACTCTTGAGTGTATGCCATCACAGGTCTTCTAAAGAGCCTGTATGCTGTTCCATGTCTTCTTCTAGATGGAGGAAGGAGGAGTTGGCTTTATTATGGCAACAGAGCTACTACTTCTGTTGGGTAGGGGGAAAAAGAAGTTTTGCAGAAGTTACTTTTTAGTTCTGCTGAGAATTGAAGGATGACAACGACTTTTGAACTTAAACTGTATACCTTACTATAATATTTGTGTAAGAATGAGGAAAGTAGTGGTATAGATTCTTAGGGAAGCAGAGTAGGATTACTTTTATAACCTCCTGCAAACAGTCAGCCGAGGTACCTTTACCAGCTGCTTAAGTGATGCAGGTCTTTGATCAATTCACATCTTGTCCATTGATGACTGATAACTAATGATGAATACTAGAAAATCCTCTGTTCAGAACCAGACGTTTTCCAGGTAACTGTGAATCGTGTATTTGTTATTGGCTACTCTGTTGAGGATTTGTAGTGTTGTTCAGTTTAAGTTCATGTGCATTGTTTGTGTAAGTGTGGACTGGGTAACCTATTTCTGGTTTTCCTCACATTTGTGTAGGATTTGCATGATTTTTCTTAACTTTACTTATTAAATCCTTTTATTTTTACAATAATCAGTGTTCATACTAGCTTATGTCCCCAGTTATGACTATAGCTTGAGATGATGTGACCATGAACTAATTTTTCTTTTGAGTGATGTTCTTGTTGCATGTTTGATTCTTAGTTAAGAAAATACTGTCCTGTAACAAGATAGAGGCTTTCTAAAGTTTGTTTCATAAAAAATCTTGCCTTATTCAGACAAGATTTGTACAGAAATTCTCCAAAATATTTAGAGAATCCTAGAGTTGGGTAAGAAAACCACGTTCAACTCAATAAAGAACAAAATTTTTCTAAAATTTTGCTTTTGAACAGTATTTCTGTACTAAAAAGTGTTTGCCTTTTCTTGGTAGATTGTCGAAGCAGTTCCAGAATTGCCATTGAAGGAAAATACGGAAGTCCACACAGACAAGTATGGTGCAGTGCTTTCAGTATCTTAAGGGGTTATGTAATCAAAGACTTAAGAGCTGTAGTATGTTTCCAGTTTATTCTCAACCAGCTAAAAGGGTGAAGAGTAAGAGAAGATGCATACACATCTTCTTAGATGCTTTTAGGGACAAAGGAAATTTGAAGCTGCTAGTACTTTATCCTGACTACAATAAAAATAGCAGTTCTTCTTAAACAGCTTTGATAACAAGGATGTGATGGGAAAGTGTTTTTCTGCAAACTAAATGTTTTATATAAATTGTTTTATTCTTAATGTGATTTATAAAGTTCTCAAATTTAATGGAATATGACTGTGAATTGATTTGTGCAGAGCTTTTTCTGTGCTGCATATCAATTGATGAATATGTAATGAACCCAAGCCCTGTTTCTTTTAATGCAGTTTTTAACTGATGCAAAGCTATATTGTCTTCTTTGTTTAACTTTAAGAAACTATTCTACAGTGCAGTCTAATTCTCTTTTAAAGTTGATGGATCTTCCAGTTGTCCTTGGGTTAAAAACAAAAAAAATAAATAAATCTGTAGGATTATTTTGAGGTGTCTGAAAGCTAATACTGAATTCTATTTTGAAAATTTCTGGTTTCTTCTTTTATGCTCAAGGGGTTTCCTTCTTGTAATAGGTACTACATCAAAAATATTTTGAGTGAATTGCTTTATGACATTTTAGAAATTTTTGTGATAATTATGAATTCTACTTTTGCATTGATACTGGATTTAGTATTTGCATGGTTTTCTCAGGCTTCAGCAGTGCTTAAATTCTAATCTTCTGAAGACACATGTAGTTGAAGATGACCAACAGGTATTTCAAGGAATTTAAATGGAACTTTCATTTACCTTCTCTTGTGCAAATGCGTTGTGTGTTTGTGGAAGGTTGTGGTAGTGTTGGGGCTGCAGGGCTGGTCCTTGTGTGATCTTTGTGGAAGGAGGTAAGGGGCTAATTCCAGCTGCATCAGTGTCAGGACTCACTGTAGGCCAAAACTGAGCCAACCAGCAAAGTTGGTGGTACCTCTGTGAAAAGATGCTCAAGGGCAAAAAATAAAGAGTAGGGAACAAAAACAGTGGGAAGTGGGGGCAGTGCCAGGGTCAGAGGTGTGGAAGAAGCTCTGTGCTGGAGTAGGTGTTGCTGAAGGGACTGCAGTCTGTGGAGGACCCATGATGGAATGGAGGAAAAAAGTGAGAGGGAAGGAGCAACAGGGAGAAACTGCCATGTTATGACTGTAGTTCCAGCCTTGCAGTGCTCATTGCCACAGTGGTGGGACTGACTGTAACCTGCACTGATGAAATGAAAAGCCTGGCAGTTGGGGGGGGAAGTGTTTTCCTGAAATCTGTAAATGTTTGTTTCTTTGGGTTTGTTTTCCAGTAGTCAAATCAGTACTTGGGAATTAATTGGCAACAAATGAACTTAACCCAGGGTTGAGTCTGATTTGCATGTATCAGTAATTAAATAACAGTACTGTCTCTGTTTTGACCCATGAATCTTCTTGCTCACTCTTACTGTTTTTCTCCCCCATCCCTCTGGAAGGGGAGAATGGGAGAGCAAGTGGCTGTGTAGGTCCTTGGCTGTCAGGCAAGGGCAACTGTTGTGGTTTAAACCCAGTTTCTATTCCACCCTCTGCCTTCCTTCCTCCCCGCTCCCGGGAGGTATGGGGAGGAGAACCAAAGGAATGCAACTCCCACGGATTTAGATAGGACAGCCCAGTAACTCAGGTATAACACAAATCACTACTGCTACCACCAGTAATAATAGTGATAAAGGAAATAACAAGGGAAGAGAGTACGATGCCACCTGCCGAAAATGAGCCTAACCGGGAAGTGTGAGTGTCCTTCCAGGTAACTCCCCATTACCTCCCCAGGCATGCTGTGCTGTGGTATGGAATACCTCTTTGGCTAGCTTGGGTCAGGTGTCCTGTCTCT
>JBAFWW010053726.1:0-10188 GCA_036873685.1 Agapornis canus | reverse complement strand
TTTTTTTTTTTTTGTTTTTTTTTTTTTTTTGCTATGAATTGAATATTGTTCTCTTTATGCTCAGGATATGGAAGGAAGGTGCTGATACAATCTTCCTCACCCCCTTGACAAAAAGTTCAGCTGGTGAATAACCAGCTTTGATTTTCCCCTTCCAGCTGCTGAAACTCCTCACTTCTCATCCTTATTTTTTGTCAGACAGTTGATGTAATGATTTCAGTTTCTTTGGAATAAGTGCTTTTCTGTTCCTTTTGTCATCCAATTGATTAATGCATCCAGTAATAAACACTCAAAATAAGTGAATGTAAAAAACAAAAATGTAAGAATACATATGGTAGAGAGAAGGGCATTTATTAATGAAGAGAGCGTTAATCCCAAAAAGTTAATCTGGGAATTATTACAATATAGCTAGAGTAAACTCACTGTAGTACAATATGTCTGGGTATTGTTTGTGACCAGATTTGTATTTTTAAGTGTACTATGCCTTTAAATGAAAAGCACTGTAGTTTTTCTTGTCCGAATGTGTGCAGGAAAGGTCTGGGTTGGGATTCTGCTTGCAGCCTGCACGATAGTTTTTGCAGTATGCTGGCTGGTAGCAGTACAAACAGGGTCATGTTTTCTGAGAAATTGAGCAGAAGTACTGAGGATAGGAAAGCTTCTGCTTGACATTGCTGCTTTGGAAGCCTAGTGAGGACTCATGAGAACTATTCATCTGTTTCATGACAATACTTTAATCTTGCAATTAATTAAAATCTTTTCCCAGTATACAAGCCTTCCTTCATCAGCCTGACATGGCATGCATGGAGAAGAACAAGACTTGGCAAAGAATTGTACAGATTTGTGACAGAATTCCAAACAATGCAACATTGATCATTAAGATGAGCATAAGGCTAAGCTTTCAGGTAATACAGTGCTTAAAAGAGAAGGGGGATTCACCCTTGAGAAATCGCCAGGTCAGAATTTGAAGTGGACATTTTTATCCTGATGGTTTTAGGACAAAATATTCTATTACTTTGATGAGACTTTATGAAAGGAATACAAAGACTGCTATAGTAACAGAAACAGTCCCACTGTTTTTTACATGTGATTGCATGCATTTTGAGGTATGCAATGTGTTTTTTCTACTGCAATGTACCCAATTTAGTTGAGCTAAATTTGAAATTTTCCTTCAATAAAAAGAAATAGCTGATATAGGAGCTTAGAATCAGACTGGTACAGGCTTTTCTCATTTTAATTTAAGGAAGAGTAACTTCCAGGTCCTCTCCTATGTTTATATAGATGCTTTGAGTGAAAGAAGGCTGCTCAAACATTCAAAAGCTCACTTCTCCTGCTTGTCAAGAATGCAGTTCTCCTTGATTTCACTTTTAGCATCACTGCTACTGGTAGGTGTAACGTCAGGATGAGATGCATTCCCTAGCGCTATGTGTTTTATGTGAATGAACTTTACTATGGAAAAAAATACTGACAGATGTAATAGAGGTAAAATCCTGAAGCACTAGATTATAATATGATAAATTGTTCTGTATTATAATTTCAGGATTTTGTTCCAGTTCTGGTAAAACTTGATTTTCAAATAGAGATGTGATCAGGGAGAGGAATGTCTGCTTGTAGTATAATACGTTTCCATGACGTGATATCATTTAACTCAATTTAAATCTCAAGTGAGCAACTAATTTTTAGTCAGTGTGTGCTGGGGAATAGTTGTATTTCTCATAGGGACTCTGTGAACATGGAAACACTTTGAGAAATATTATCACTGTTAGTCAGACACTAAGAGTGATTAATGCTGAGTTTGGGCATTTTTTTTGTTTGTTTTTCAAAGCTGAAGACAAGGCCAGATGCAGTTTGGTCTAGGTAGATGCTGTGGAATGGCACAGTTGCTCATGTCACTTCATGGGAGGCACGCATGACATCTGCTTGTTGCAGTGGGGGAATGTTGCAGAGCAGGTCTGTGCCTCTAGAATAATATTTGAATTTTCCTCAGGTGAGCTCCGCTTTTGCTATCTACAATGTTGAAATGAGACTGTATAAGTGATTAAGAGGAGTCCTGTGGATGTCACTGTCGTGGGTTACAAAGTGCTGTCACTTTATCAGTAGTGAAATTGGCTTGCTGTGTGGCTTTTACTTGATCAGTTAACCTCTGGCTGCTTCATTTCCCCCCTCTGCATGATGAGAACACTTATAATGCTTGCTTTCTTTTGTAAAGTGCTTTGACATCTGTGGCCATAAAGCACTTCACAAATGTTTTCTCTAAAGACACACCTCATTTATGTAAGAAACATATATTTGGACGGCATGTAGGGAATGCTGAGAGGGCAAAGTAGGGAGATGAAAGAAGTGCTGAGAAAAAACCCAAAAGAATAAAATGGGTGGAACTGGGAAGGTGTTGTGGTATCCATCGGTGGCTGAACTGTTCCATCTCTAAACCAATTCCTGAAATAAATTTTCATTAGATTATCTTTGACTGACACAAGACATTCAGTGTTTTCCAGTTTTCTAGACCAGACTTCACTCTTTAATGTGTTTTTCAGATACTTTGATATGTTTTGCTTCATTGAATTAACTCCAGCAGCTTTCACTTCTTCCCTCTCATCTCTCTTTGAAGTATAATAAATATTTCTTTCCAGCAATAAAAATAAATGTTTGGGGGATGAAAACACATGAAGTAAATTCTTCCATGCCACATAAATATAATTTCATTAATCACTTATATTGTATCTTAGAATATCTTATGCTATTACAGCACTTCACAAACTATAAAATGAAAGAAGGGATAAACCCAGAACTTTACATACTGGAAGATTGGATGGGGTTAAGTGATTTGCTAAAGATCTGTTCTTCATTTTGTTTTTCCATATATCAGGAATTTTGTATCTTTCTCTTTTTTTTTCAGCTGTCTATGTGAATGCTCTTTTATAGTCCACATCACCAAAACATGAAATCGTCTCTCAGCAAGCAAACATTAAGGTCCTTGAGGGTTAGTAATGATATCAAAAAATGCATAATTCAGATAATTACAACAGTTATTGAGGTTTCTTCATTTGTAAAAAGCAGGAGTTAGAAGTGTTTCACAAAGACTGTCAGACTCTGGATCAGCAGTGTTTTTCATACTTTCAGTTCAAACACAAATAAGTCTTGCTCTTTATAACATCAACCTAGTTCTTTAAGCAAATGTTTTTCCTTTGGACATTTAGCTCAAAAGCAATATTCTTCTCAGCCATCTCAACAATGGAAGCATAGGGAGGGCATAAAAGCTCTAATAGTAGAAGTGCATTTACCAATAAATTCTGGAGTACTGTATTGTAAACATATGTGCTTTGCTTCAAGGATATAAAATAACTAAGCTTTGTAATATAAAAGCATGATAATGAGGGTATATATTCTGGGTATTATCCATTCTTCCAACAAAAAACCTTCTTTTTTTTTCTGTTGCTCATTATCATCTGTTTGTGAACTCAATTCCTTCACATAAGTCTTATTTTCATGTAAATAGCCCCAAAGGCTTGTATGATGTGGGTTTGTTTTCAGTAACTGATATAAATGCCTTAGAGTCATCCTTGAAAATTTCTTACTGTGCTAATGGACATTCCCATGATTTGCATTTGATAGGAGATTATGTTGTAAGAGAAAAAAGAAGAAAGCACGACCATAAAACAACCGCTTACCCATATGTGTTCAGGGAAAGCTTAGAAAAGAAAGAAAAAAAAATACCAATAAACAGGTTAACTTCCTTTGTACAGATTCATCCTGTATTACTTGCATGGCAGATCACTAAAAATCTTGCTGACTTTCCAGCAATATTGACAGATCAGCATGAAGGAAAAAAACCATTATACTAAATTTTCACTGAAGGCGAAAATAGAATCACAACATTAATTGTGGTGTATCCTTTTCTTTCCTGGCACAGGGGAAGGATTTTACCTCATCTGCATCCAGCTTGACAACTCAGTACAGAAAAGAGAGGTTTTTTGATAAACCTATCCAAGGTGGAGGAGACCAGCTTAACTGTTGTAGTTAGACAGAGCTATGGGATGGAGCTGGAGATAGTACAGAAGTAGCTTTTGAAACCATGTGTAAGTTTGGGCTAAAGCCACAAGGGGAAGCAGCGTGAATTACAAACCGCCCTTCCCAGGGTCAAACCTCTAACCACCTTAGCTTGGTTTTGTTGAGAAACATCAGGAAAAGTTATGTAGAACTACCTGTGGTATGGAAGGTTAATTACCTTGAATTCTGTATTCCATCATGGTTGTGTTATCTTCCTGGAAAGCAAGGGTATCTATGAGTAGTATGGAGATGAGAAAGGCAGAGTTATGTTGAAAGGCATAGGTTCATTGCCCATTCATAAGTACACTTAAGTGAATTTTCTTCCTCAGCAGGTATTAAATTGTAGAATAGAAAATGAAAATGGAGTCCTAGGAAAATAAACCTAGTATTAAATCTGACCCAAATTCATGTATAGTTTCAAGAAATTACAAATGGGGGAATTTATAGAAGCTTTGCATTAATATTATTCATATGAATATATAAATTTTTCTTTCAAAAAGTGACACCTTTTCAGGATCAACCTACATTTAAGAGGAAAAACATCTGCCATTTAAACTATCATCTGCTTAGAAACATTGATCTAATGTCCAGTTGTTTCAACTGGACAGTCTGACTGATTCAAAACCTTTTGATTGGCAAAAGGTGCCTATTATCCAAAATACAAAAATTGTATCATTCTCATAGATCTACTCACACCTAGAGAGAGAGCTAAGATCCTCACTGTTGTAAAAATGTTGTGGCCAGAATGGAGTTCTATCTGCTATTTGTCATTTATTAATGGTTATTTTTTTTGTTTGTTTGTTTCCACTTCCCACTTCCATGTTCTGCTTTCTTAAGATGGGTTTGCTTTAAATCCTGGGGCCTCATAAGGGTGAAATTTTGCCTAGAATAGTAGAGTGAATTTTTTTATACCTACCCTTATATTTACTGCAAGATTTTACTTTCATGTATCAGTGGGGTTGAACCATAACAAGTTACCCAGGCAGCCCTTCTTCCTCCCAGTTTAAACATGACTCTTCTGTGGAATCTCTTTGGTAGGTAACCACCTTATGGTCAACATATTCTTCCCATCCATTGGGCCTCCATCAGCATTGCTCATGTGTGTATTGCTCAGAGGTTCCAGTTAGAAACAGGACCTTATGGGATGGTGTCCTGGAGACTTGAATTTTTACCTGAAGACCACACAGGCTGGGTTTTAGAGCCTGCAACTAATGGTGAGTAGGTAGACGTAGACTTAAAAAATCAATTGTGAGGTCAAGGCTAACAATAAAAAGCTAACAAATGACTGTAACAAACAGTAAAATAAAACTAGGAAAGCGAGAATGAGGAGATAAGTTATAGAAACATGGGCCTGTATAGACAATTTATTATATCATTTGTTGGTTATGAGAACATGTTGTCAAAAGGCAGCTTGCTTTTACTTCTTCAGTAAATTTCTTTCAACTGCTCATAAGGAAAAAAGAACCACTTATTTTTTGTTCATGATTTTTTTTCCTTATTTCTTCCTCCATTGGCATAGTAACTTCCTTCACTTCCCTTTTCTTTATTTTGACAGTTTCTATTATTTACGTCTTTGATGGTGGTACATGTAAGGCTTTATAACATTATTATGGTACTTACCTTTGTTTATCATCAGAGTGATCATATTGCTTTGTGTGACTTGGAGCTTGGACACTTTCTTAGTAAAGTCTAGTTACTGTTAGTGACTTATGGAAACTGTAGACTGAGCTCTACATGAACAAAGTATAGCTCAAAAGTTCTGGCTTTCAGGTTCACTATTTGTTGAGGCTTTTTTTCCTTCCTTTTAAGAGAAGCAGACAGGAGGTCACAGCAAACCTCATCTCTCTCTGTTTTCCTATTTTTTTCCTCCTCAATCAAAAAATAAAAAAAACCCCAAACAACCCAACTGTGAGCTGCCCAACTGTAATTAATGATCCAGAAACCTATGTTAAATTATTGTCTATAGTAATAGTTCACTGCATAAAATAGCAGTGTTGCAAACAAATTACAAAATATTGTATCAAGATATGGCACATTATCTTTACTGAGGAATCTCAGAAACTCGGTTTATTTCCTTTCCTATGGGACAGAGCCAGTCACTTTCCTGTTGGACACAAATTTTACTCCTGAAATCAATACAAAGTTCTGCTTAAAACACACAAGAAGATGTCTGTCTATGTAAGCATCATAGTCTAAGGAATTTCATACCTGTATCTAAATTTCCTGGCTTTCGTTTATCAGATGATCCTTAAAATAATGAATTGTGGCTCTCTGTGTCAGAAAGCTTCCTCCATTTCCATGAGCTTCTAGTGTGAATGTGTATTCTAGTAATGCATAAACTGTAAGTGTCCACTTGTGGGCCATTATATTGCTTGTTCTTCCTCACAAATGTCATAAATGGGTGTATGCTTTGATAGGTTTAAGTGACAAAAAAATATTTTTGTAAGGTACAGTACAGCCACATCTTTGTAATTAAACTTGTCTAAGATTAGGCCAAAGGCATCAGAGGATTTATGTCTTGTGTTTGGCGTTATCTTTCCAAGTTATTTTATTAACATAGGGTGTCTTTAATTATGCAGAACTGCAAACTGCATTATTGATATTCTATAAACATTAACTACTAGTGTCTCTAATGAAGCAGGAAGAAAACATGCTTTCTTGTTATTTGTCAGGACTTGCAGAGCACTAAGTATTTCAGATGCTATCATTACATTGCATAAAGTACAAGGGATCTGACACACACAACCTGCCAGCTCTGTATTTATACTTGGCAATGTATGTATGCACACAGAGTTATGTATATGCATATATATCTCTTTCCCTCTCCCTCCACATATATGTATACATAAACACATATATGTATGTGTGTATACATATATGTGTTTTTATATATATATGTGTGTGTGTGTGTGTGTGTGTGTGTATACACACATGCATGTAGTGATTTCTAAGTTTTATTTCATTCTCATCAGTGGATGCTACATGTTTTAACCTTCAAAATCTTTGACTGTTCTGTTTTAATTTATGTTGCTGTAATACATGGAGACAAAAAGGGTAAGAACCCAGATTACAGAGGGTACTGTGAAATACTTACTACTGGAAATGGGGAAACAAATGGTGTACACAAATGAATTCACAATTCCAAGCCATTTTCTATGAGATAAATTCAAATCTATTCAGACTCCCTGCATTCAGAAGTTCAGACCTAATTCGTGTGATAGTGTACTCAATAGTCTATATAGGAAAGAGTTGGAGGAAGCATATAAGAGACTCTTATATCTTTCCAAATATACAAAACCAAATGATGGATCCTAGCCAGATGAATTGGATGGCTTACTTAGTTAAATTTACATTGTAAGGAGAAACATTGAGCCCCAAAATTATGGAAGAAACAATGAGTATTGTCAAGACTGCAGATAGGTGCAAAACTGTATCTTACTTGTCATTACTTCCCCCATTTGTTAATTTAATCTTTATTAAGCACTTTCAAGTTTAGGTAAGAAGTTAAATCCAAATGAGACTTCTAAATACTTTTTGGAGATAAGATACAGTTCTGCTCATTCACTTCCACCTCAATCAATACTTAAACTTTAGATGAGCTCAGAGTTGTGCAAGGGCGCAATGTTCAAAATCAGTTTTGAATTACTGAAGTGCTCTGAAAATGAAAATAATAATAAATACATGAATAATAATTCTGCAGTAGTATGAACTCTGGCAGAATCGTGTAATGCAGATCTCCCGTGGATGCTTGTATTTGCACCTTAACATCTGAAATTGTCATCTGGCTTCTAGAAAAATGGGAAAAAAATACCACAGTGCACTACAATACGAAATGGACAGAGGTAGACACTTTCAGCTGGCTGAGTAGTTTCTGGAGGTTATCTGCAGTTTTTTGCCTTTGGAACAGATAAATTTTGAGTCTTTTGGGAATTGGCTTAATATTGTGCCAATGAGCAGCTAAAAAATACTGCAAAACACAGGAGGTGGAAATTAGTAAGGATTTTGTCTAGTGAGAAGCAAATATACTGCCATGAATTCATTTTTGTTTCCTGCTCATGGTAGAGGACAAGAATGATTTATATGTTGGGATAAAAATGCTTCACTGGTGTGACTAGAGCCTATTTCTGTGGGTCAGTTGTGACACTGTGAATACTATAACTTTCTATTTCTGGATCTGTTGTAACTTTTTGACTTCTGTTACAATCCTCAGTGTAATTAGGAAGTGGCTAATTGCTGAAATTGATAGTGTAAGGGCAAGTTGCCAGTGTAAGCTGCACGTTGATTATAAGCCAGCAGTAGAGGTGCAGATAGGGATTTTACATGGGAAGACCTACAAAGATGTGGTCAGAAAGATGTTTTTAAGATGAATTGTGATGCTGGTAGAAGAACAAGCATACATAAACAAGTCATGTAAGGTTCAAAGTAAGAGGTTTTTAGCAACTTGATGTGTAAGAAATGGGCTCAAGTACAGCAGTGGGGGTAAGAAATCTAACTGCTTTCAAGAAGAGAGGAATTTTATAGAAGGGTTTAGATGATGTGACTGCAGGGATATAGACCAGAGAGTTTCCTTTTCCACACTACATGTTACTGCAACTTTTTTCACTGTTTTTTTTTGATAAGTGTTGTTGAACTCAAGGATAATGAAAATGGAAAGTGTTCTTAAGATGAGAGCACACTTGTGTTAGTTATACAAGGATACTAGAGATGCTGGTGAAACAGGACAAATATTCTAGTTCTATAAGACATACTGTTAATCAGATTTGAGTAAGCCTTTGGTTCATTGAGAATGGCAATCATATAAAAGCTGAATGTCATCTTGTAGCTGAAAATATTTTCTTTGGGATAGACTGAAATTATAAAGCTCTTTCCAAACTTTTCTTCATGGTGATGAATTTAGTTCAGTTTTGGTGTTTGACTACAAGTCAAGTTTTTCCTTATTAATAAAGTTTTCCAGGTTACTGTTTGATTCCTAACACAAAGTACTGCAGGCCTCAAGTTGATATGGTACATAATGATAACTATTGGAAATTAAAATAAAGGGAAATATAGAATGTCAGAAAGTTAAAATAAACTGGATTGACTATTTTCCACTTAGAAGAACCAGGAAACTAATGTATTTTAAAAGAATTCTTTACATCCAAGTTTAATTTTGGCAACATTATTTTCTAAAATGTGGCTGTAATAAGATACAAACCAGAATCCTGCTACATAAGTGTAAATGCTAGCATTAGTATGGTGATACCGCTTAGCCAGAGAGGTACACATTAAGGCCATATAGCAGGGGCTTAATAGCAGCATTCATACTCTTAGATTTTGATCAAAACTCAGGCACAGTAGGAAAACTGAAAGCCCCTTTGAAGAATGGTCTCCCTAGGAACTGTTACTAATCAACAGAGGAGGTTTGGATGAGGATCCCACATTCATTTAATGGCCTCAAAATATAAGAAAAAGCTAGAGAAATTTGACCTCTTTGTTCCTGCATTTTGTTATTGAAAGATCTTTGGGAGGTATATAGCTCATGTTCCTATGGAAATGAGCTTAAAATAATCTAGATGTAGTTATATCACCTGTATTCCCCAGGGAAAAAAAGAGACAAAAAACCAAAGAAAACAAAACCCCAAACCAACCAAAACTCAGAAACATAGGTAAGGTGTCAGTCCTTAATTTATGTTGAACAACCTGTGTGACATTAGCCTGGGATAAATTGTGTCTTAAAATATAACATGCTTGTGTTTTGGGCATGGCTAAAATATTCTTACCTGTACCCTGCCCATGCAGCATTTTGTCTCTGTGTCCTGACTATATTGAAATTAATAATGAAACCTAGATATGTTGTTTTTATTTCATGTAATTCAAATGGCACAGGGTAAGAGAACCCATCCCCTCACAATTCATTAAGGGTGGTGTCTCTTAGGCAGAGATCAGTGGGGATGTTTAGATGATCTTCACTGGCTTTGTATGAAAATTAATTGCTGCTAAACTGACTGCAACTTCAAAAGTATTTAAAACAGGCTATATAAGCATACTGAAGGGTTGATTTCTGTAGATACTCTTTAAAGCCTCAGTGAGAGTAAGCTTTATATAGAATAAAGGGTTGGGCAAAGAGGAGATTCAGAGCAGCCCTGTGGAGAAGGACTTGGGGGTGGT
>JBAFWW010053721.1:11751-28683 GCA_036873685.1 Agapornis canus | reverse complement strand
TTGCATTCTTTTGATTCTCCCCTGACCCCTCTGGAAGCAGGGGAGGGCGAGAAAGTGGGGTTGAGTGAGTGAATGAGCTGTCTGGCTGGGTTTAAACCACGACAGTCCTCTAATCTCTGTGTTCTGTGTGCTATATATTTTCCCAAGAAATCAAAATTTGCCTTGAATCTCTGAGTTTACTAAAACGATTTGCTATTGAATAATAGCACAGTTTTTTGAAATAGGTTGGCTTGGAGGCCCAAACGAGCCTCATCAAACATATACTGTAACATCCATGTGTTAATGTCACCAAGAGAAAAACACCTATGGAAAATCTTAGTTCTGGCCCAGCTGGATGAATTTACAGCTATTTGTACTAATGTTGACTTTGCTATTGTCTCTTTTATGGGTGATTTTAATAAAATGTATTTAAACCATTCTAAAGAATAGTGTTTGGTTTATTAAAGACTAAGAGTCTGTGTAGATTAGATCTCATTCCCAGGGACAGCATTCAGAAGAGGTGATCATGAAGACATCTCATTCGTTTGGGGTTAGATCTGTCACAGCCAACTTAAGACATCTAAAATTAAAGATCTAACTAAATCTTGGCATGGACATTTGCAGATGACAGCTCATCATGAAGGAAATTAATGGAAGGAATTGTGAATTGTGAGAGTATTGCTCCAAAGTTGTGAAAGTTATCTAGATCACTAATTCAGACAATTTTTTTTTTTTTTTTTTATTTTCAGTGATTTTTATCTTCTGCATTTATCTGTTATCTTTACTGTACATCATGGAATTCTCTGTTTTCTTACCACATGAATTGTTTGAAACAACCCCCCAAGTACTTAACAGAAATATTAATGTATAACTAGACAGTTTTTGGAAGGATTAAGGGAAATCTTGCTACTTTATGTCAAAAGACTTGATAATTACTTGGTCCTTTCTCAGAGTTAAAGAAAGATAGAGAGATAGAGAAAATATAGCCCTACCAAAAGGATTTCCAATGATATAACATAAGTATTATTCACCATGAGATTATTTTTTAGATGAGTACTACAGTAATGGTAGTATTCACAGTACCTTTGTGTGTTTTCCTGTTCTTTTGATATTTTTGAGTGATAAGTACTAAATAATCTGAAGATCCCTTAAAAGCAGTTCTTTTATTGCTTTTTGAAAATAAATATCTTTTTCCAGTGTATTGTTTTTGTAAGACTATTGAACAGGTAGTAAGACAAATTTTCAATTTTAGATTATTAATAAAGAAATGAGTGCACAAGTCCATCTGTTGGGAAGTTTATTCTCTCTGGAAATGAGAAGACAATTTTAGATTATTATAAATTAAATCAGACTTCAGGGAAAGTGACAAGAATGGCAACCACGATGATTAACATATCAGGCTGCTGGCCAACAAAGCCATTTGATTAGGAGCATGGAAAGGAGGGACTGTAATGTGAGACTTGTATTTCTTTCAGAAGAGTGGATGAAATGGCCACTGGGAATGGCTAAAGGCAATCAGAATATCTGGCAAGGCAGGGTGTGCTGTGTCCAGGCTTCTGAAAGCAGAGGCATTATTTGGAAACCTGAGCAGTAGAAATGCAACGGTGAGGCTCTCCTCCATCACAGTTTATTCCTCCTCCTTCATCTGGTCCTACTTCATGAGAATTTCTGCTGCAAGTAATGAGCACACTGAGGTATTCTCACACTGTCTCCTCAAAACCAAATCAAGAAGGGAATGACCACTGGCCAAAATGTTGCTGCCCCCTTCTCTTTTTAGTTTCCTTCTGTCTCAAAGTTATTGATAAGTGTGAGGACTCAACATCCATACATTCATACAAAACTGTTGTGCTTAAGGATATATATTAAGTTCCTAAGGCAAAGTAGTGCAAAGTAGTACAAAGTTCATTCAAAACAAAAAAATCAATAGACAAAAGATTTCAATTAGGAATGTTTTGCCACTTTCAGTGGAGAAGGCTAAATTCTTCTAAGTCTGTGGCTCTGTTAGACATGGTGATAACATGAGATTTTGCTGATATAAACTGTGAAAAATGCAAAAACCTGCATGGCAAATTGGAATTTGCTAGGATCTTTACTTAGTCATGGAACTATCTTGTTACCATCTAGTTGAATTAAATGACTGATTCTTTGTGTGTGTAGTCAGAAAACAATATTTTGTAATATGTGATTCCAATTCTAATGTTTTTATCTAAATTTTCTGCATTGGGATCTTAGCTGGTATGAAAAATTAAGATTTGATACTTGATCTGCATTTGAGCAGTATCATGCAGACTTTGAGAGATGCATATTGTTGTGGTATGTTCTTTCACATAAAATCCTAGTCTAAAAGAAAAAGAAAAAGAAAAACATAACAGTGCAGTGATAAAATCTCCTTTAAGTAATCCCTACTTTTTCTTCCAAAAGAAAAAAAAATAATAAAAAAAAAAATCTTTGTTGAAATGATTTGGGACAGAATATAACAGAAAATAAATGCTATTGGTTCATCACCTTTTTTTCCCACTACTTTTTATGCTTAAATTACTCCAGAGCAGATAATCATACTACTTTAGTTACTGTAGGTGGTAAGATTAAAACACTAGTTGGAACACTACTGATATCTCAGACAGAATATCCAATAAATGAAGCGTTTGTGCTGTATGGTCCCTTAAGACAGCTAATATATCCATGTAGCTAAGCAGCTACTTTGCCTTTCCCTTGCTGAAGAGGCATTCAGATGCTAAGTCAGAATGAATTTAGCAGTTCCTCTGAGAAAACCTGAGCTGTTCAAAGAAATGTTATCAAGGATGAGGATCTCATCTGATTTTTTTTTCACCTCTTCATAGATTTTTTTCTCTTCAAGCCAGGTTCATATTCTACGTGATATGCTGAAGTTCCTTGCTGCAAATCCAATTTACCTTCAAATATTTGGCACTGCTTCAAGGAAAATGATCAAATGATCAAGTTCACCTTGATCGTTTAATTTTTAAATTGCTTGGCTTGCTCTTTTTCTTACAGTATTGGGTCAAGATTTTCTTCACAGGGTGAGTTTCAGTTTATATTCTCTATTTTCACCAGCTGAGTTGCAGATTTCTAGTATGTCTGTCAATTTGGATTTTTTTTTTTTTCATATGTCAGGCTGCTTGCCCTTGAATATTTGCCAATACAAGAAAAAGGGAAAACACCTAACCAGCTAAAGAAAGAATTCCAAAAGTGCAGTAAAAATGTGGGTTGAAAAGTATATGGACTTTCTCTTTTTCCCTTCTTTCCCTCCCCCTTTCCCCAATATTTCTGGGCTGAAACTTAATTCATAAATTATTTGAATCTACAGCTGTGAGAAATGGCACCTTCAGGAGAAACCCTTCTGTCACTGACATTTTATCTAGCAGGAATCTAAGGAAAGTAGAATAGCCTGCTTAATTTCTTTTCCTTTCCATCACTATGTGAAAAAACATGAGGCTTGGAGTGCTAGTTACAACTATTGAACTGTATAAAGACATACTATTCTCAGAACTTTTTTCCACTGTGTGTATTATCTTGACCAACTATAGGCACTGAATGGAAAGCTCCACACTTCGAGTCTCCTCAATTTGAACTAAAGAGCCAGGATCTCTCAGTAAACATATCTAATGCAGATCAAGCATAAAGGAATATTAAAACTCCAGTTGCCAATAATATATGCTTATATTAATCCAGCCAGACATCTGCATTGACATAGTAGTTTCTTCACAGCAAATGGATCCTCTTGATTTTGTTTCCCACTGCCATAATGCATTGTGCAAAGTCATACAGTATTATTTCTTAACAGGGATGGAAATCTTTGCTTGCCAGACTTTAAATTCTGATTATTCTTGATTAGTGACTTTGTAACTCATATTTTCATATTTTAAATCATCAACTCAATAGGACAATATATCTGTGAAAAATTATTTCCTTTCCATTACAGGTGTTCTTTCTCTTTAGTATATACTATGTATATATATAAAAGTATGTTAGAAAGGAATCTATTTATAATACCCTTATATTTCACCAGACTAAATTTAGAAAATATGAATATTGTTATGTCATAACAATAGTGAAAAAAATGTTACTGCATCTTTCAAAATATTGAGTCCTTCTTTCTTTCCTTCCTTCCTGCCTGCCTTCCTGCCTTCCTTCCTCCTTTCCTCCCTCCATCCTTCCCTCCCTTTCTCCCTCCCTCTCTCCCTCACTTCCTTCATTGCTTTTCCTTTCCTCCCTCCCTCCCTTCCTTTTTTCCTGATGGGCTGTGCTGCCAGAGGAGATCTATCCAAAAGCACTTTGATGGCAAATAGCTGATCATTTGACCACTGGTCCACATAGCTGTGGAGTTTTGAGTATAACTTTTAACTTCTTTTTTGTTATATTCTTCTGCTTGCAATTGCGTAACATTTTGGAAAGTCTTTTCCCAGGAAAATTGTCAAGAAAGAGCACAATAATAGAGGTCATCTGTGAATGTGATGAAAAGTCTTG
Organism: Agapornis canus; assembly: GCA_036873685.1. NCBI lineage: Eukaryota > Metazoa > Chordata > Aves > Psittaciformes > Psittacidae > Agapornis > Agapornis canus. The sequence continues at coordinate 24,219 of JBAFWW010053721.1, read as the reverse complement.
TAGGAATCACTGTGCATACAATGTCATTGGTAGTGTGAGTTGTAATTTTATTCCAAGCTTGCAGAGGTTTTATTCCTAGTATAGGACTCTTTTTTTATGGCCCATAGTTCAAGTCATGTCGATTGCTTGGCTAGGGCTCTCTTAATTCTTTAATCTCCCTGTATATCTATAGTTAACTATCACATTTTAATTTTAAATTTGGAAGCAGACGTTAAGAAGATTCTTTTATAGGTGTCTGGACATTATTTATTAAAATATTTTTCAATTTAAAAACAGATTTTATTAAAAGAAAATATCACTGCCATTGAAAGTACCTATCCAATTTTATAATTAACATTTTAATATCATAAGAAGCCAGCAGAAAGCTACAGTATCATGCACATATTCATTGCATTACACTTTACTTTCTATTAGCTAATGATCTCATTTTATTTTATTGAACAGCATTCATGAGTAATTCATTATATGACTTCCATATTACGATAACACAAGATTACATAATATGACTTATCAGGATTTGATATGATCTAGTTTTGAGATAGAATGTTATATATTTTTTCTCATGTATGGACATTACACAGCTTTTATAGGTCAAGTTATCCCGTATTTGTGCTGTAATGAAACATCTTGATATTTTCAACTTGAACAGAAGATAACTATCCAATTTACTGGAGAGGGAAGAAGATATTTGCAGTACACTAGAGAAATAATTTAAAAGTAACACTGTTCACCAGTCTTATTTGTTCAGATTGCACTCACTTTGGAGCAAGGACTCTTATTCAGTATTATTTAATGTTAAGACACTCACGGTTATTTTGCCTGTAAAACATATAATTACAATAATATTTGCATCAGATTCATATAGGTTTTGTTTCCTCTTCCCCTCCCCCAATGTATGTTTTGTTTGTTGTTTTTTTTTTAACTGCAGCTGTGGTCTCACTCTTACTAGCACTTCAGGAATCCAAAATACCCTAAAGACAAGATGACACTTGGGTGGGGACATGGCTTTATTTTTATTTATTTTATTTTATTTTATTTTATTTTATTTTATTTTATTTTATATTATATTTGCTTATTTATTTTTTTTTTGGGGGGGAGGAGGGTGTTTTTTGTTTGTTTGATTGATTTTATTGTCACTCTTCTGCAACTTCCTCAAAATTAGTACTTTTACCTTATAAATATGAGCATACTGACTTTGTGGGTTTGAAGCCCTGTATGGCACTGTTAAGGGTCTCATAGGAGTCACTTTTTAAAAGTTGCTCACAAGAATTTAAAAGAATGCAGGGTTATGTCTACTAGGGTTTTTTTTCCCTCTCCTGAATCCAGCTCAAGAAGAGCAATTCCCAGATGCTGCTGAAGAGTGCAGTCTTTTGAACTGTCCCAGACCAAGTGTTACTTACTCAAACTCGGTATCCTCTTCTGTAGGATGCATTAACTGAGACATATTGATTTATATATGATGTAAATCAGACCCTGTGCTGTGCTGTCATTACATATTCTTTTGCTATGATAAAAAAATAAACAATTGCAGAAAAACATAGTCAATATTTGTTGATTTGTGAACTCATGCAATTGCATTAGAAACAATCTAAATTTTATGCTGAACTACTATTAAATATATTCTTTGTACATGTACATTCAGGAGCTCTAAAAAGTAAATGTTTAGATGATCTGAAATGCGGAATCTGATGTTTTGTTTCAAGCACACAATGCTGAAAGGAAAAGAAAAAGGTAACTTTATAAACAATGAAAGTTGAAGAAAAATAACATATGCAATTCTTGGGTGAGAAAAAGTTGATAGCCCCAGTAAATACTTAGAAAATTTTCCAATATAAATTTCAGTCTCTGTTTGAATTTATTCTTTTACTTGAAAGCACATGGGCTTTTGTTCAGCAGGTATGTAGATTTTCAGAAAGCAGAGAGGCTAGATAGCTGTTGTATTTCAGTGCAATGTCATAGACATTTTTGCAAGGGATACATAGTCCTGGGACTCACCCTCCACTGAAATTTTGTTGGTGATCCAGAGATAAACACATAGTGACAGCTAAGAAATATCTGAACAAGACAAAATCTAGGAACAAATAGCGCAGTCCACTGGCACAGGTTGACATACCAGAACATAGTGATTCTAAAGTAGTTTGAATGTGAAAAAAATGCAAATCAAATTTAAAAAGGTTTTCTTGTTGCAAAGCAATAAAAACCCAAATGTCTAAACAGTTTTGTGGTTTAACTATGGTAGGCAGCTCAGCCCCACACAGCCACTCTCTCATTTCCCCCAAGCAGGATGGAGGAGAGAATCAGAAGTGCAAAAGCTTCTGAGGTGGAAAAAAGACAGCTTAATGTGCAAAGCAAAAGCTGGGTATGCAAGCAAAGCACCATAATGACTTTATTCACTGCTTCCTATCAGCCATCCCCTGAAAACCAGGCCTCTATCATTTTTACTCTTGATTTTTTTGATGACTTCCTTCACAAGTTCTCATTTGCTAACCCACCAGTGTCCTTACTCCTCAAGGTGCCCTTCAGAAAGCATAACTTTCTATCTGTTCTGTGACTGATAATAACAACTGTTACAGGCATTTACTGTTATATGTTGAGTGTTATGGCAGGAAGTCAGGTATTCATTGTAACTTTGTTGGCCCAATTGAATAAAGTTTCATTGCTCAAGCTAACACTCAGGTAAATAGGTAGGTTTCTATACAGCAGAAATGCAGTTATAAGGTTGCTACTATTTTATGTTCTCTTTTTTTTCCCAGCTGAAAAATATATTTGTTCCTAAAAACACTCACTAAAAAAAAAAAATAGTTACTTGTTTTAAAACAAAAAAATACAATCTCACGGTATACTAAATGAAACGACCTTTTCACACACAAAGACATTCCCATAGCAATTTAACTTATCAGTGTAAAACCACCATCAAAAATAAAATAGCAAGATGCAGGCATTTTAGAACAGTTCAAGGGAAAAAGTAATTCTCTTTTCAGAAAACTCTTCTTTGGAAGCTTACTGCACACAAAGAACTCAAAATGCAGATTAAAAGCAAGTACACTGAAATGTGACATTATACCAGTGTTCATGAGGTAAAATTTGTACAAAAGTCTCTGCATAAATTCCCACAGTACAGCTACATTTCCTTATGGTCTAATTCAGGTCAGTTCTAGTGCCCTGTTTAATTCGATTATGTGGGGGTTTATTTGCTTGACAGACATAATAGTCAATTAATGCTAACACATGCTAAATCCTGTAACATCTTCTACTCTGATATCCAACCAACAGTACCTTTGATAGTGTCAGCAGTTCACATTCTAAATTTAAACAAAATAATTATCTGAAGAATGATTCGGTTTTATGCATATCAGCAGCTTTTTATACAGCAGGATCTGCTGTGGTCTATTGTGTTTGTAATCCATGGATTACATTCTGAGTACGCTTTGACATAGGCAACAATAACAGCTCCATTATGTCCTATCACACCAACTAACTATTAATTTATAAACCTTCTCCTCTGTAGTTCTGTGTGCTCCGATTGCCTTTTACTTTCTATAAATACTTGTAAACAATAATGCAAATGGCATATAAAAAACACAAAATGGTCCAAAATAATAAAATTTTAAAAATGCTTTTAAAGAACCAAAGGAAAGAATGTCAGATTCAAATCCCTATTCTAATTAGGCTATTTAAGGTTCCAGTGCTGAAGCATCTGCCACTTCATTCTAGTCTGAGGCCAATAAAATAACTTAATGAAAAGAAAATAAATTGAAGTTTCAAAGGGCTGAGTGCTCATTTAAAAAAAAACAAAACAAAACAACCCAAAAAAAACCAACAAAACAAAGAAACAAAAAAACAAAAAAAAAAAACCAGCAGCAATGAAAATCAGTTAAGTGAATCAAATTTTAAATGAGGATTCAGTTTCATATATGAATGACCTAAGAGAAAGGACAACTTTTTTTTGTGATTTATTCTGTTGAATCAGCAGGTAATCAAAGTATTCTATCATATTTCTTATCTTGTATAAGAATGACAATATGGCAAACAATGGAGAGGGGTTTTTTTTGTTATTTTCAAGAGAAATTTGAGTTTGTTTTAAGAATATACAGATTTGCCTACATTTTCAGGTATTTGTAAGCTTTTTTCACAAGTATATAATGAATCTGGGAATAAACAAAATGCGAGAAGATTTGGTATAATATTCTGTTTAGGATGAAAGTTAGCCTTTCAGTCATGTAATTTCCTGAGTAAACCATTTACACTTTTCACTTTTTTTGTTATGCAAAGAATGGTTGCTTGGTAAAAGGGTTGCACAAATGTATTTTTGCATCACTTCTTCAAGAAAAAAATATCTGAGATTTTGGAGTTTTACTAGCTTCAACTAAATGACTGAGTGTGTCTGATCATCAAAGTCACATACTATCATTGTTATTTGCTCATTAGAAGATTGCCAATTCAAGCTGTCAAAAGGGATTTCCTAAATTCCATTGCACAGATTAATTTGCATGAGCACTGATAATGCCTTTTTCCTGGAGATTTTTTTTTTTTTTGGTAGAGAATTTCATCTACTTGTAGATATAAACAAACACATCATAAGTATATATATGTCAAAAACAATATTTCATCTTTGTTAGATGAAATAGTTTTTTTATTTACTTTTTTGATTACATGTTCCAAGAATCAAAGAGCAGGCGTTGACTTCATATATTCCACAGCTGACAGCTGTCTTTCCACTAATTTTGAATGGATCTGAAATATATATTTTTTTAAGTCTCTCTTAGTTTCTTCTTAATGAAAAAAAAAATACTGTAGAGATCATACCTAAGTATCTAAGAATGGATAATTTTTAAAATAAGTACTGGAGATTGATTGCAGTAACAGTGCAACTGAGTTGGAGGTCAAAATATTGAGGTATTAGCCTAAAGGAATTATTCAGTTGTTGTTTTATTTTCCTTATATACATAACATATATCTTATACAGCTGAACTATATTTTAAATAATTGTGTCCCGAGTGTGTTTGTGGATATGTTAAATTATCTTCCCTACTGGAAAATATTCATGACCTCTGAAAATATGCTTTCTTGCTTAAATATCATGTTGTGTTAGTGCTACTGGGTAGAGATGCCTTTAGTACAATAGCATTCCCTTGCTTTAAAATTTTGTGAACAAACTTCATCTTTCTATTTTGAAGATAATTGAAAAAAATCCTTTATAATAAAGGTGTTGCTTTAGCAGGTTTTACCTGTAAATGCTACAAGGAATCCGTAAGGATAGAATAAACTGCTACAATTTTTTTTTTTTTTTGAGGTACCCAGTGTGTGATATATTAGATTCTAGTGTTTCAAAGTGAAAGAAAATAAAGTTTGTTTCTTTAAAAAATACAGTATTAGAAGTATTAGGGGAAATACAGATGGTACAACATGTATAAGAATAAAAAATCCTTATAAAACTATATGCATCATGTTTTCATTTTATCATAATTTTGTGATCAATGATATCCTAATTCTGCTTATTGGGCTGCAAATATAAACTGCTTGATCAAAATACATATTTTAGATGAAATGAATATGTATTTTAGATAAATTGCCTTGACTGACATTTATATCTTTCTCCCTGCTAAAGATAAACAATGTTTGCTGTTTTTCTAAATCTGTAAGTCCTTCACTTTCAATGCTCTAGATTTCATTACCAATTAAATGCTGAAGGAGAGCATTTTCTGCTTTTGACTGGTCTCAGGCTCTGTTCTTTATGTTGCTATTGTCCCCTGAAAGCAAATAATGTACAATTTCTACTGAAAAACAAACAAAAAAAAAAAAAAAAAAAAAAAAAAAAAAAAAGAGAAAAAGAGAATTTGTGACAAACAAGACAAACGGGATAAAAACTTTAAAATCAAACCAAGGGGAAAAAAAAAAAGAATTAATAACATTGTTGAGTTTGAATGCAACAGTCCACTGCCAGGACTTTTGAGCTGTTGCAAAACAAGAAATGCTCTTTTATAAGAGGCTCTATATCTGTTAAAAAATAACTAGCTGCAAGGTTGCTTGGCAGTGAAAGCCCTGGGGGTCATGATGGACAACAAACTAAGCTGGCAGTGCACCATCACAGGAAAGGTGGCCAACAGCATCCCGCACTGTATTAAAAGTGTTACCAGGTGGTCTAGCAGGGTGATCCTTCCTCTCTTCTCAGTCCTGGTGAGGTGACATTTGGAGTACTATGTCTTGTTCTGGATACTTAAGTACAAGAAAGATATGGAGTGGCTATAGTGTGTCCAGTGAAGGGCTACAGAAAAGATTGGAGCACTTGACATGTGTAAAAGCTGAGAGATCTAGGACTGCTCAGTCTGGAGAAGAGAAGGCTCAGAAGGATCTTACTAATGTTTATAAATGTCTGATGGCAGGGAATGAAGAAGAGAGTATCCAGTGACAATGGACACACATGGAAACTATTAAATTTCATCTGAAGACAATAAAACACTTTTTTGCCCTTTCTGAGAGTGGCTACACCCTGGCACAGATTATCCAGAGGTGTTGTGGAATCTCCATCTGTAGAGATAGTCAGTATGTGACTGGACATGGACTTAAGCAGACTGCTCTAGCTGACCTTGCTTTGAAGAGTGCTGGACTAGGTCATCTGTAGAGGTCCCTACCAACCCAAAAAGTTCTGTGATTCCATTAAAAAAAAATAAAGTGTTTATGTGATTTATAGAATTATCTATGCTTATAATCTTTGGTGAAGTGCAATAGAAGTGGATATAAGACAGCAACGGAGTTGATGTTGGGCACTGTATACCTCAGAGTGGGAGGTTACAGTAGTTCTAGTCTGATTCCATGGACTGAACACGTTAACAGTTGAGGAATACTAGGTGATCTCTCAGAGTACTTCATCACTCCATTTCATTTGATTTAAGAGAATTTATTTCATAAGATCATGGAATCATAAAATCATAGAATGGTTTGGTTTGGAAAGGACCTTAACATCACCTAGTTCCACCCCCAATGCCATGGGCAGGGAAACCTCACACTAGACCACATTGCCCAAGGCTCTGTCCAGTCTGCCTTGAGCCAGGGATGAAGCATTTACCACTTCTTTAGGCAACCTGTTCCAGTGCCTTACCACCCTCCCAGTAAAGAACTTCTTCCTGATATCTAACCTGAACTTCCTGTTTTAGTTTAAACCCCTTGTCCTATTGCTGTTTCCTGTTGTCCAAAACCATTGCATGACACAAAGCAACCAAAAATTACTAAGTGTTTTGCTTCAGAAGTCCTTTCCTGATGAGGAATAAAATACTAGTGCCAACTCTACTGTTCAGGAGGTAGAGTGCTGTTAGTTACTTATTATCTTATGACAAATACTGAGTTGGGACTATTTCTTCATTAAAGTCAAACTGAGGCTATGATCCTGCTTTTCACCAGATGAAGAAGCTGTGAATGCAACACATATAAAATTCATTATAGATACAGCTGCCCTGTGTAAGACAGCATGAATGAATAGGTCTGATCAGGTTTTGCTTTGGTATGATATTTCATAAATAACTGAGGTGATTCCCTTGTGTGTCATGGGTTTATCTTTGCTATTTAATGACTCAGACTGTTCTGTGTTTTAGCCATGCTGTAAAACTGAAAAGCCGAAAAAGAATCTTCTTATATGGATTCTTTATCAGCAAAATTTGGGGCAAGATTGCACAATATTACTAAGACCCCTAAGGATGATCTATCAGCAGATTTGAATCTAGAAAATGGAATTGGTAGCATAATGCATTTGCCCTAAGGAGTTTAAAAATAAAAATGTCTTTCCAACAAAAAAAACTCAAAAAAAAAAAAAAAAAAAAAAAAAAGACTAAGAAGACTGTAGAAAAACCCATGAATTTTAATTTCTTCAACAGTATTAAAATATTAACTTTTATTAAGCCATTTCATTTTTAGTGGTCTTATATAGAAATATTAAATATATCAATTAAATGCATTTGTATTTGAAAAAATGGACAATGTTACAATAATTTTTGAATAAGGATTGCCAAATACTTTAAGGAACCTTAAAAATTAAGGTGGCTGTTAGACAAAGTAAAGAGTAAAATTATTAAAAGCACATACCTATACATTAGCTAAAAATGCTTTTATCTTAGATCACTGTGTTATCTTCTATTAAATCTGAAGTGGTCTGTTCATTTTGTGTCAGGTATGATAGATTTACACAGATAAAACTTTCCCCAGCCATTTCTTCAGTGACTGCAAGAGGTGATTTAAAAAGGAATCCCTTTGTTTGTATTGGAAAGTAATTAATTTTCTATGATATGGTCCCAGCAAGGGTTCTGATCTTCTGCAATGATTTATACAAATGGCTCTGTAATGTGGGGTACTGAGGGGAAAATAGAAAACAGAAGCTATCAAACACTTTCCAAAACTATGTATCAGACTTTAGCTAGGGGAGAGGTTCATGTAGATCTTAATCCAGCACATCAAACTAGTGTAGACATAGGATGTTGCAAAAGGAAGACTTTGGCAGAAATCAGCACCAAATATAAGCTTTTGTTTTGCTGTTTAAATTTAAGATGTGCTAAACATCTTGAAAACAATTATTGGTGATTAGTTCAATCTGCTGGTTCCTGAAAGATGCAGATGGTACAGCACTAATGACAGTAATTACAGTTCAGATACTTTAAATCTACTTGCAATGTGCGCAGTTTAAAAGTTTTATGAATAAGCAGGATTTAAAGTGTCTGTGCAAAAATAAAACTCCTCTATCCTATATCCTGTTTAACAGAGAACTTAGTTGGATAGCCTTAGAAATTAGGCACATTAAATAACAAGAAATATGTCTGGGTTTGACTGAGATAGAGTTGGTGGGCGGTGAGCAACTGCATTGTGCATCACTTGTTTGTTATTGTTGTTATCATTATAAGTATTATTATTATTATCATTATTATTATTTTCCCTCTTTTGTGTTCCATTAAACTGTTTTTATCTCAACCCATGAATTTTACTTTTTTTTTTTTTTTTTTTTTAATTTTTTTCTCTCTTCCTCTTTTTATATTTTTTTTTTCTTTTTATTTTTTTTTTTTTTTTTTTTTTTTTTTAAATTCTTTCCCTCATCCCACTACAGAATGAGGAGTGAGTGAGCAGCTTTGTGGTGTTTAGCTGCTTGCTGTATTAAACCACAGGAGATATGCATACAACTGGCACACATAAAGAGAATGGACTGCTCAGTATGGTTTGGTTTTGCATGGGGTTTGTAATTACTATAAACACAACACCGATGCAAGGGATCAAACATTTTTCATTGTGGTTTATAACAATGTAAAAATGCTCTCATCTGTTATTCTAGGTGCTGTTACTTGATGTAACAACTCAAACAACATCAGGATGAATGCGAGGTGAATAAAGCTGCTGCAAAACCACCACATTAAAAAGGAATGACTTATACCTCTTCAAGGAAAGATTTCATCCTCAAAGAGTTCTCATTCAAAACCTAAAAAAAGCCTATGTATTTAGGTTTAAACATATTAGTAGTCATATTTAATCACAGAATAAGATGTTGCAATGTTACTAGACGTACAAAGTTGAAGTTAGCACTAATTGGTTATAGCTAGGTTAGAGATCACAGATGTATAAATGAAATTGCTGATTCAATGCCCATTTTAACTAGTGTAAAAGATCAAAGGAAGGATTTAGTATGCTATACTAGTGCTATAGCATATAGCATATTAGTATGCTATATTTAGTAGGCTATATGTTTGTTGTAGCACAATATGACAATAAGGTATTAAGATAAGTAGGACAGGAAAATATTCTATAAATTTCTGTTATAAATATATGGACATATCTTGAGGAAAATACCAGCAAAACCCAGCACCAAGCCAGAAAGAGAAAAATGTTTGCTAAGAACACCCTCATGGGAAATATAAGCTATTAAGAGTTTGCATTAATGAATAGGAATATATTATAGCATATTTTATATATTATCATGTGTTTAATATGTAAGCATGCAGAAAATAATAATTTAAATAGTTGAAATGTTAAGATTTCAACTCCATTTTCGTAAGGCTATATGTATTTTCTGCTTGATGTCCTAAGTAAATGGGTCTCAAAATATGCTATCAAAGCAAGTCATTATGTTATTTATAAGATATTCTTACATAGTGAACCACTGTTTTGTCATCTATTTTTTAAAAAATTTTTTTCCTCTTATAAATGTTGATGGAAGTTTTAGGATGCCTACAAAAATAAAAATAGATGTTTATTAAGTTTAGAAGAAGCTGTTTCACTTTGTAGCTTCTGTTAGTTACTTCCCAGTTGGATGTCTCATAGGTGGTTTACCTTATTGGTAATTTAGTCTAAACAGAAAAGGCCTATGTTTGCCTCCTACATTTCAAGTCATACTTTATCTCTGATCTCAGGCTGACTCTGTAGTTACCTTTTTTCTCCGCAACAGATGGCTCCAAATTATTGAACATAAGCTACTTGGCTTTACATCATTTTGGGATAAAACATAAACATTCCCAGAACTGATAATAAATATGGCATTCTAAATCTACAAATATGAAAATGCTTGCATGATTTTAAGCATACGCAATATCTCTGTTTAGTGTTTGTCCAAGTGTGCATGCAATCTAACCATTTTTGTTCCTGTCCAATTAACGTATGTTCGGCTTTTCACTGAGGGAATGGATATCTGTTTCACATATAGATTCATTGAGGTAAGGAGAAATCCAGTGACTTGCCTGAGGGCATACAATGATAGAAAAGACGTTGCTAAAAGTATTTTTGCAAACCACTATTACCTGTTTTGTTATCACTTATAGGAGTCAGAAACTGCCCAGGCGCTGAGCTGAGTGGTGTGATCGACACTCTGGATGGAAAAGATGACATCTAGACATCTGGAAACTGATACACTTGAGAGGGACCTTCACACACTTGAGCCAGCGCAAACATTGTGAAGTTCAACAAGGCAAAGTGCAAGGCACTGCACCTTAGTCAGGGCAATCTCAAGTGCAGCTACATTTACACAGCTACACAGGTTGTGTGGGGAATGGATTCAGAGCTGCCCTGAGGAGAAGCTTGACATGAGCCAGCAGTGTGTGCTCGCAGCCCAGAAAGCCAAATATACCCTGGGCTGCATCAAAAGAAGTGTGACCAGCAGGTCAAAGTCTACTCTGCTCTTGCGAGACCTCGTTTGGAGTACTGTGTGCAGTTCTGGTGTCCTCAACATATGTGGGCCTGAAACAGAATCACACACAGCAGCATGTATAAAATATTTCAGAAATATAGTACACATTCTTGTCATCCTATGCAAACTGACAATCATTTTAATCAGCTGGTATTGACCAAAGTAATGTATGTTGTTCTTTAAAAATGTAAGAAATTAAACATTGGGGAAGTAAGTTTTTATTGCTAGTAACTTTCACATACATCTTGTGAGTTATAAGAACCCATTTGGGATGCAAACAATTGGGGAAATAATAAATTTTATTTATATACTGTTTATATGAATGTATCCAAATCACTATGTGACAATGGAAAGAATGATAGCACATGCACACTTTTATTATTTTACTTTTTATCACATAGGTGGCAAGCAAGAAGTACAAATACCTTGTTTCCCATATGGCTCCTGTGTACTTGTGCACTAGGAATGTGTACACCAGCTGAAGGCTGAAGAAGTAACAAGGAAATTAAATTTGTTCTCCAATGTAGAACTGTGTTTCTCAGTGTTCAGATGTTAAGATGGACAAAGGAGATTTAGCAGTAATGGACAACAATGTTGTTGCTTTATAGACAGGGTAAAACAGTAGGTTAATGACAAATTCATGATGAATATGAGCATAACTACCCACTGGTTGGGTGATTTTGATGGAGGGGGGTAGTGGAAAGAGGAAGACAAAAAAGAGGAGGAATCCCAAGGAGGCATACTGAAAGAATTTAGTTCAATATAAACTGGAAAACAAAACCAGAAGGACATGCAGTTCAGCCAAAAGCCAGAAGTTGTGAGAAAAATGAACAAAAACCCCTGTTAAGTTTATAGCAGATGTAGTATGATCCAGAACATCCAGAAACACAAATATCTTTGTGAGTTTTGATCCCTGAATAATAAACCCCTCAATTTCAGTTTCTATGCCAACTTATTTGCTCTTTAGTATAAGCATCCTTTCAAGAGAATAAATATTTGTGGAAATCCTCAGTTGAAGAGAGAATCTATCAAATCTCTAGAAAAAGCAAACCTTACTCTTTCTTCTCACTGTTGCATTTTATTTCTACACCAGACATCAGGTTCTGTTCTATCTAATACAACCATGTTAAGAAAGAAAATTGAATACTTCACGTAATTTTCCTCTTAAATAAAAACAAAATACTTGTGCTGAAATATAAGAGAAAAACTTTTTTCATTTTTTTAATACTTTTTTTCTGATCTCTTTTTTTTTTTTTTTTTAGGAGTAGTTTTATAATAAATAGTTATTTTTTTTTTTACCAAAAATAAGTTTTTAAAAT
>JBAFWW010053721.1:0-11741 GCA_036873685.1 Agapornis canus | reverse complement strand
TGCTCTCAAAAATAAAATAAAAACTTTTTTTATTTTTTAAATCATTTTTGTCTTATCGCTTTTTTTTTTTTTTTTAATTAGGAGTAGTTTAATAATAGATAGACATTTGATATTGTACCAAAAATAAGATTATAAAATCGTAAATAAGAAGAAATATCTGATTGCTGCTAAATTGATTTAAAATTAAGCAAACATTATAAATATCTCTTTGCAAAATAAATAAACTATACCTGATATTTTAGATTTCACTGAAACTGGAGAAATAAAAAACATTTTTTCATTGTTTAATACTTCTCTTATCTCTTTTTTTCATTGTTATTTTTGTCTTTCTCCACCATAGCCTGCTCACTATTTTTTTTAATTAAATGTAAAAAAATGTTAGCTTTTAAATAGTCTATTGAATTCACAATATATTTGGAAATCAAGCAATGTATCCTCTATTTTTGCATTGTAGTTGATTCATTTATTTTGGACATAGAGCTTATTATCAACCTTTTTAACTAAGTCAGGTTGTTTTGTTTTTGGTTTTTTTTTAATCACACCAAGACGTTGCTTTGTCTTTAATGCATGCTTCTCACTTCTGAAGGCTGCCTTATTTCAGTTGTACTTGCCCTCTCCAATTTTCTTCCTGCTTTCTAATCAGCACAATAGAGTTCAACCTCTAGCCTATTTTACAAACACCTATATAAGCCATATAAAAACTACACGTAGAACAATATCTCAGCAAAATACTCATGCTCTGAATGCTGCCAGTCAGTTCAGTGGCTCAACTGGTTTGAACAATTAAACGTAGAATAATTTTCTCACTGGTTGGGTGCAACCTTCAGAGTGTTTTAGGTTCAGTCCTCAATGTGAACCAAAGGGAATGCATTCAGGTTTGCAACAGAGAGTCCAATAATGGTATCTAAAGATTAGAAGTTCCGAGAAGCTTGTTTATCAGCGTTTGTAACAATAATGAAAAACTTCACTACAGCTGAAAAAGCCTTGGGAGGATTTGACTTGTTTTGTAAGGCTTGTGTGACATTTGTTAGGTATCTGTTTCATAGTGAAATATTTTATTTAGTTTTACTTTAGCATTTCAGCTGTATCATCCGCTATAAATATACAGCTGATGTCTCTAATGCAGAAAGATCTATAGTGGTTGCTTAAAGTAAACATAAGTTAATTGAATGGCTTTTTTTCACCACACCACCCCCCCCCCCCCCCAAAATCATGGAGTTTTGATCAGCTCATTTATCATAATTTAGAAAACTTTTCGTTCAGTTATTTCATTTGCATGAAATGTTAAAATATTCAAAAACAATCTAAGTTGTGACTAAAAAATTCAATCACTTTCACTTCGATTGCTTTTCTTCAGAAACTATCCAATAGGTGAATATGTCTCTCTGTCAAAAAGATTTTCATGGTACTGAACTGAAATTTTCTTTAAAAAAAAAAAATCATATATGGCCCCTTTGCAATGTATTCTAAGTCTCATAAAATTAAAACAGCTATGACTACCTTTCAAATATTTATATGTATTATGTAGTTGATTTAGGTATTTATCCTGAAAGAATTTTTACGTGGCCAGAGTTTTCCTTTCTAAGTAAACTGGGAATCAGACAGATTACACAGTGCAACACCCAAAACATACAGGGAAAACTTGCAGGGAATCCTTTGTGAATTTAGGCAACTTTTCCAGCTCTCTTATGTTTAATTAATATCTAGTGAGTGGATTGTCACTAGTGCACCCATGTAAAACTTCCAGAACTAATTCTGACATTTCTAGAGGCTTTTGTAATGCAATTAATTATTTAGAGTGAAGGTTAAAAGTGACCATGTACATAGTTTTATCATTTGTTTAACTAATTTCACTATGCAAGAGAAATTGCTTAGACTGATTAAAAAACAGAAGCTGTGTGATCTCTTTTACTAAGAGAATACTCTGATTGACTTTTGTGTTCTTTGTTTTGAATATCCTTCAAATGCCTTTCCATCCTTTCATTTCAACATTTCAATGTATTTTTTCCTACTATTACTTATAAAAACTTTAATCATGAAACACTTTTATAAATGTTTTTAAAATATCTTTAAAAGATAGATACACCATAAATATGGACAAAGCACAAATGCTTTCAGACATCAGTTATATCTATTGTCCACTTGTGGTGTATGGGGATTTTTTTTGTGCTGTGATGTGTTTGGGAAGATTTTTGCACCTAGCTGAGTCTCATAGTTGTCTTAAAGTTCAAGGAGGCACTAAGAGGAGAGAGAGAAAAAGAGTATGTATATTTATTTTGGTTAACCTTCTCTTGGTAAAATTGCCTCATTTCTCAGATATTATGGTGTAGAAATCTTCTCTGTCACATTGTGGGAAGCAGACTACAAAACAAAGTTGTTAGGTTGCCTACAAATGTACACAGCTTTCTAACTATATCTTTCATTCTGTCTTTGTTATTACTCCCATACTTGTAAAACAGGATTGGCCAGGAGGAGATTTTGTATTCCAGGTGTCAATCTCTCTCGCTGAATCCAGCGGTAAAATTTATTTGCACCAGGATTTCCTCCTCAAGGTAGTACATGGCATTTGTATTCGTTGCAGGCACTAGGATTTCATGAGGGCATTGTCTGTGTGTCTAGATGGGCACAGTGCAACTCCCAAACCCTGCAGTTCTGTGCCCATTGAGTGGGCCCCTGGAAATGAGAGCTCTTCTAGCCTGTTGCTGGTCTCCATGTAACCCCTGCTTTTTTTCATGCCTTTCAGTAAATCATTCATTGAGGAATGAGTCCTAGAAATTCCTACGAGTTAGCAAAGCTTCCAGGAAGGCATCCTACACAAAGATCTCTCTGATCTCTGCAACAAGACACCTTTTGTCATGATATGGTTATTATTTTAATGTATGCTTAATAATATGGGAATTTTTGATAAATCTCTCCACATCCAGCTCAGCTACATGGGTTAAGTTTTCCTTATTGGCTTATATAGCTATTTGCAACAACATCTGTCCTTGTAGAACACCACTGCATTTGACATGACACGTTGACACACTCCTGTGGTAGCCCATGTTGATTAATGTGAACATAATACATTAAAATATAAGCTTTATTTAATAGAAATGTAAGTATATTAGTTTTCAAAACTAAATAATAGAATGAGAAAACCACAGGTGTCTTAAGCATTTTCCATTTTGGAGCCTTCAGTTTGTGAAAATGAAAGCAGAAAGTGGGTCACGGACTGATGGGAAAGTATCAAAATACTGAAATACCTACACACTGTCCTCTGTGTTTAGACTTTGCACCACTACATTCTTGACTGTCTTTCTATCTTTACCCCATATTAAGAGCAGATGCTTGCCTTCAGAAAGAATACAAAAGTTTGAACCATGTTTTTCTGAATTTTTTAATGAAAAAGCAAAACAAAAAAATATAAAAGAATTAATATAAAGAAAAGGGATTTTCATTACTAGCACCTAATTGAAATGATTCTCCAGAGCATTATATTAAAGACAATTTAGGTCAGGTCTTCATTTGCCAATGTGGATCTTATTTGCAGCCTCATACCATACCCGTTGAAATCCTTATTCTGCTCTCTGGCTTTCTTTTATTTGAATAAAGTACCTTTTATGTTTGTACAATCTAATTTAATGGTAGCATGTCCATTTCTTATTATCATAAGCTATTTGTCATATTTTAGTAGGACGTAACAACAGACTTTTTAAGTAGAGGTTAAGTTACGCATTCAAGACTGTTTCAGAGTTGTGTAATAATTTTCATTTTCCTTCATGCCTATGCTTAGTTTTATGGCCTGAGGAAAAAAAAAAATTAATTCAGATTTAGCTTAATTCAGTTTTGTAGAGTGGGATAATAAAGCTGGAGGTGGAGCTATAGGCAAAGTTTTCTATATATAGACTTAAACAGCAGCTTTGTCTTTATAATAGTTTTAATGAGAGGGTAATGAAAGAAATTTCACTTGAAGCACTGTTAAGAATTCTGACTTAAAGCATTTTTTAGTAGTGCTAGAGTTGATTATCTCAGGTTGGGAAACTAAAATGTATATATTAAAGTGGAAGAAGGAGCTGAAGATCAAGGGAGTAAAGTTTTTGATGCAGCACACATCAAGGTGGAAGTCAGTCCCATGGTCTATGTCACAGAATAGAGGGAATGGGGAGCTAAAGCAGAGTTCAATTGTTACAGGGGTGTTTTAAGATGCTGGCTGCGTAAATGTTATCTAAGATTTTGTTCTGATTGACATTATTCTATATACTTGAACATCATTTAAACATTAATTTCTTCATTTTAGAGGCCCTGCCATATGCTAGGAGGAACAAGACTTGCAAATTTTCTTGCCCTAGGACATAAATAACATCTATAAGAAAGAGTTCCAAGAAAGAGTTACCAAAAAACTGTTGGTAATCCATCTGGCATGTTACAGACCACTTTCCATTATTAAGATGTGGAGAAACCATTATTGAAATATGTGATATTACTCTACCAGAAATTGTCTGATACTTTTGATATTCCTTGCTGTCCTTCACTGAATCCTCTCCAGGTATTTGACAGGAAGTCATCACAGCTATATGCAGTAATCATAATATAGATGGACCATGGAATTATGCGGTAGAATATTCCTGTGATCTTTCATGTTCTGACTTTCATTACAGTTTCTAACCTTTGATTAGGACATGTTCTGCTGAAGGCACATTTCACAAATGTTGTAACAGAGATTCAAAAATTCATGGGGCATGGAGAAGCTGAGAGATTTTTTTGTTCATTTATTGCTTTTTGTATCACAAGAGGAAGGAAACATTAACTAAAGATATAGGATGCAGGTTGAAAGCAAGCCCTAAAAGGATGTTCTCCATGCTGCTGTAGCAGAGCTGTTGAACTCTTTGTCAAAGGATTCTGTGAACTTCATTAGATTCAGTGAGAGATTGTCATGTGAAAGTAATCCACTAAGGGTAACTAATTATGTAAAATAATATATACATCTGGCTTGGGGAAATCCCAGTACTCAAACAGCAGGCTGGAATAATAGAAATTATATATATATATATATAAATGAAAAGTTCTCCCTAGTTTTGTTTATGGTCATCAGTAACTGTTCTCATGTTCCTATACTCTTAACCATGAGTGATATAACCCATGGCTGAAGAGTCAGCACTCCACTGAGAAGCTACAGAACCTTACAAGAGTAAATGTCATGAATAATGTCATTACTAAAGTTAGACCTGAAGTTATCTTAAGAAAACCAGTTTCGTAATAATAATTGCTACAACTCTTCCATCATCAGGACCTTTCAGGGCCCTTTTGACACTAAATGAAGATTTGGCCCAACATTTTTTGTTACTGGAATT
Organism: Agapornis canus; assembly: GCA_036873685.1. NCBI lineage: Eukaryota > Metazoa > Chordata > Aves > Psittaciformes > Psittacidae > Agapornis > Agapornis canus. The sequence continues at coordinate 6,408 of JBAFWW010053721.1, read as the reverse complement.
TAATTTATCTCTATTCTAGGTATCTGGAAATGCTACACTACTGTAGGATCCAACCTTATCAACCAACTTTAATTCATCATAAAATGATTTCTGATTAATTATGACCATAAGTTAATGGTCAAAATTATGACTGTATGTTAATCTTCTGACAACCTCTTTTCATCAGTTTTGCTCATTTGCATTTTGTAACAAGGACTGACCAAAACCTGAAAAATTACATTTTTATGTATTAGAGTGAAACTTGAATAATTCATCATCTACTTTTAAAGAAATTGTGTGTACTATGACAGCTGATTTGGGGTAAAATTGAATTAAATGTTCTTTACATGTTTCAGAAAGGCAATGTATCAGTCTTAGCAATCAAATGATCAGTTGATACATATTCAGAAGAAATAAAGATTAATGCATTGAATATCTTAAAAAAAGTTCTATTTCTAACTATGCCTCACCACCCAAGGTGCAGCTGATATGGTTCTCTAATTCATGAGTAATGAGGCAGCATCAGAAAGAGATGTTCTTCATTTATCACAGTGATCACCTTTCCCTTTGTTTTCTCTTTTTCTTTTTTTTATTTTTTTATTTTTTTTCAGTAGCAGTTGCAGCAGAAAGACCATCCCTTCATGTTTTGTCTTAAGTTCAGTGCTTTGGGCCGTGTCTTTATCATTTTCCATCTTGATTGCATATAAGGACATCACAACAAAACTTTAAAAGGCTTTCCAGTTAATTCAGATGAAATAATGGCATTACTTAGTCATACCTTGACATTTGCAAGAGGTGAATATACTAGACTTCAACCAAGTTTTAGTGTGTAAGTTAAAATGGAGCTTGTTAGAATTAACATATATTCTTAGATATCCTTATAACTGTCCTAGGTGCAGAGACAGATGTTTGACTGTGCAAAGTTTTACATTTTGAAGCTAAACTAGAGTGCTTGAATGTAACAGTGAGTGTTCAGGACTACGTAACATCCTTTGGAAGTATTGGGGTTTAATGTGACACTCCTTAAAAGAAACAACACCATTAAGAAAGATTTTTCATTTAAAATTATACGTAACGGACATTACTGTTTAATGGACACACTTTCATATGCTATCAGGCATTTATGTTAGAAAAAGGAAAGATAAAGTACTGCAGCTGGAATTGGGAGGGAAGGCTATTGGGCTTAGGGCAGTATTTAGTTCCCATGAGAACAGATTTTGGCAACAGCTAGAGATGAGTATGTGGGAAATGTCTGTGTTCTGCTAAAAGACATTTAATCATATTAAGCATTTAGGTTATGTCTCCAACAAACACATGTGAGCAAAAGTGGTATCTGTTCCCTGAAAATATAAAATAAATTCATCAAGAAAGCCCTTTGGAAAAAATTAGCTTTTTATACAAACCAAAATATTCACAATGAAAACATGCCTGAATATCCAGAATGGTGTTATAATTAATTTTATAATAACACAAATAGCACTTACTATAACTGTTATTACTTTTGTCTTGTTAATCATTTTGGATTTTTTAAAACTGACTTCCTTCTGACTAAAACCTAGATTTTTAAATCAAGAAAAATGTATAGTGCTTGTCTACATTTATACAGACAAAAAGACTTTTAAAGTATTCTCCATTCAGTGATACGTTATTTTTATTTTTCATTTTGAGACTGTTTAAGACCATTTGGGCATTAATTTTTAGGGGGGGAAAAAAAAAATTCTGTCAAGACCAGGAAATGAAGACAGCTCCTTTAGAGTCTATGCAATGCTTATGACATTTCTTCATTACTACATATTGGCCTCTGTGTTCCACGTGGAGCTTTACTGAGGTATTTTAAGTGGAGAATTTATGAAGTTGAAGGTATTTTTCTGCTGACTTCTGCCTCCTCCCACTCCTGCACTGGAGCACATTGATCCTTCCATCTCCAGCTTAGCCTTGCCACTTCAGCCTGACCCCATATCCCATTCTCTTTCTTGTGTGGGGGAAGAACACACGTGCTGAAATGGGATACTTTCACACCACAAATATGGAGGGGGATTTTCTCCTTAATGCTAATCATAGTTACTAAAATAGTTCATAAAGTTATGTTAATCTTGCAAAGACATTCATGGGACACCTGTTCCGGATTAGACTGCTAGATAGATTTTGCAACACAGTAGTTGCAAAAAATGCTTACAGGCCATATATAGACATTTGCAAAGGTTACATACAGACCATGTTTGGCAAAAATATCATTCCAAAAACTCTGTCCAAGGGAGATCTGTACAATAAACTGTGGGTTAGATGAACTTTTTTCCCCTGGTCAATGGCAGATTTGCCAAAGGAACAATTCATCTGAGTAAATGCTGTACAAAAAGTTCAGAAAGATTTTTGGTTTATAAACATTTCCTAGGTGCTTTGCCATGGCAGAGAGCAGCTAAGTAAGCTGTGATATTTTCTTTCTTTCTATCTAGCTCATGCTTTCTCTTTCTCTCTCTGTGTGCATAACAAGCCTAAGTGTTGCTACCAGATGAAAGGTAAATCATTTCAACTGACTCCAAAATGCTATTAATTTATGATTGTATTGTTGTAAAGTGACACAACAGTTAGTGACTCTTAATTTGCCGATGGCCATTCCAAATTTCACTAGCTTTCATGATTGTTGTATTTTATGAAATCTCTTTCACAGTCATAACCATTCAAAAGTTTAAAGAGATACTATAGCTAAAGAAACCCACTTACAGAGAATAGGTCTGGCAGTTCTAGGAGAGCAAAAACATTTTCATTGAGATACGATCTAGCTTTTCAATTTACACTAAGTAAAACAATATAAAAACCTTTCATTTTAATTTGTTCCATGTGTCATTTATGCTCAAAATGTAATAGGTTTTTCACATGAATTTATGAAAACATCCAGAGGGTCAGATGCTTCATAATATTCTTCTTTCTGATAATACTTATTAGGTTAGTGGATGATTCAAGAACATATCAGAGAAATTGACAGTAATCTTAAATAAAATTTGTTAGCAAAAACATTAGTTTTACAAATCATAAACAATTTACTTAATGTTCCTTCATAAATTCACACCATTTTTTATTTATTTATAACATAAAGTACACAATATTCCATATCATAGCTTTTCTATGTAATACACTCTCTTAACAATTATATATCTTAGTCAGAAACCTAAATCTCTTATTTCCCTGTGTTGTAGTTTTTGTGGATTTTTGAAAGCAGAGTTTTAATTGTGAAAGTGCAACATGTAGCAGATAATAGTTTATCATATGCCACTGAACTAGTTGCATGGAATAAACAATCTGTAGAGCAGATGGTCTATAACACCACAAACATTATTAATTTTAGTGGATAGTCAAGCCATTCTATTATATTTTGTTCTATTTAAAATCAAGGGCAGCAAAATAAGGAAGTAGTGGGTCAAACAATTACCCACCAGACACTGTTGGCAGCTACTTAGGTAATTCTGGAGTTGGTCAGTAGTGACTCAAATTTGACTGCTTTTGTAGGATTCTAGACTTGGCAATCCACACTATTTTTGAAACATAAACAGGGAAAACCAAAATGAAATTCATAGAGTTTCTAGTATTTCCCCTTTATTGCAATAAAATTGCTAAGGGTTTGTTTCTTATTTAAATGTTGCTATTACTGTTCTTTGAATTGAAGTATTTTACTGTAGCTTTAAAGACCACAGTGTCTGGAAAAAAATGTCATTTCCAGGTGAAAAAATTAAAACGTAGACGAGAATTTTCCTAATGTTATTCCAACCTTTAATCAATTGATTTACTTATTACAATGTTGAAGTGTAACAGGAAAGCAACTAAGGAGGAGCAAAAAAGTTCAGAGGATGAAACAGTTAAGTGATGCAAATATTTAACTTTAGAATTGTAGATTGTGATTGTGATTGTAGAGTCCCCACTGTTTGCTGTGTTTCTCAAGGTGAAACCCAGTGGGCTGCATCTCTAAACGACAGGCTGCCAATCTAAATTCCTTTCAGACTTGTGCATCCTTAACAACAAGAATAATTTTATGAAGACCAAATTGTAACTTTGGTGGCATCTTGGCGATTTCTGTGGGTTGTGGTAGCACAGGAGATGATGTGGCTGTGTAATTAGGAATTAACGGCTCTTTTCACGATTTACCAACAAGGCGATGTTCCCTTTCCATATCTGTCTTCATCCTGTGAGATACAAATGAGAGATGAAAACTAAAAATCTATTTAAATTAATACAGATCAATTTAAGTGAACAGCTATGTGGAAGCATATCAATCAAATATAGGTACATAACTTATTACTAATTAATTTTCACAATAGATTTATACTTAGTCACAAGTCTCAATGTGGACTATGTTGTGCCTGCAGAAATAACACATCATCAGCGTCACCAGCACATCTTTACTAGAACTTCCTGTGTAGTTAGTTATACAGGCATTAGTAAGGGGGAAAAGGGTTGCAAACAGGTATAAAGAGTGAATGGGAGAAAAATTGTACTCTATTATCACTGGTCATTGGTCATATTCATTAAGGGCTGCTATTTTTCTGTTGGGCTTTTTCCCTGAGAGGAGAAAAGGAACAAAGGAGAAATTTAAACTTTCAGTATTTTAGATAATGAAGTTCAGGTCATGACATTCAGTGTATACTACTCCCAAGATACCATGTCATTAGTATTATATTTCGCTATTTCACAGCTTTTCATAGCCCTTACACACTGCTAGATATTCCCCTGTTTTTTTTTTCCTGTATGGGAAAGTTAAAAAACATGATCAAGTAAGTAACAGGATCAGAGCACAAATGAAATACATTGTAAAGAATATGTTTATATAGTATATATAAAGAATATATTTAGATGCAAATGGATATGTTAGTCTGAGAAATAAAAGATTTCAAGTGTAGGCACATTTTCCCTAAATCAGCAGCTGGAAATCATGAAGAAAATGTATCCCTTGAAGTATTAAGCAGGAGACAAATCAGTAAGGGCAGCAGCAGTACTGACTGCAACAATGTTTTCCATGAATGCACTTTCCTCATCTGTCTGTGCTTTGACCATAGAAGATTCATTCTTCATAATATATGCAACTAGTGATTTTCTAGACAAAGATGGGTATTCTCCATTAAGATATCTTTTGATGCCTTATACTCGGTCTCCCATAAACACCTTTTTTCTTTTTAAACAATCACCCATAGAATCATAAGGTTTCATGCAAGAAATTGATAATACACATGAAGTGTTTACAAATACTTCAACTTGAGTAAATAACTTCTTTCTAAACACAGTCCTTAATAGCTAATTAGATTTCCTAAAGCACTGGTTGCTATCATGGGGATTATGTATGAAAATTGTTTCCTTAGCAAAATTAAAGGATAAAGCGCTTACTTTAATTTTTCAATATTTTTGCTTCACTGATTATTTTTTCTCTTACTTTTAAAAATACAGGGCACAGAGATTGTCTTTAAAGGCAGCATATTAGCCCTTTCCACATTGTAAATAAACCAGACAAATGTCAGCCTGGATGGTTTTAGTTGCAGTTAAGAAAATTCAAATTTGCAACAGACCTGACATTTACCTTGTAAGCTTATTAAAGAATTATAGTAAAGAGAGGAGGATTTAGCATAACACTTGAACAAAAAAAAAACCAAAAAAACAAAAACAACAAAAAACAAACAAACAAAAAAAAAAAAAACCCACCACCAAGCCCCCAACCCTTTAAAACGCTCTTACATGGAGAACTAAATCAAAACAATAGTTCAGCACCATCAGGAAAATAGTTCATCTGATTTTTTTGTTCTGTCATTTTCTATGTGGTTTTTAAACAATTTGCCAAAACAGGTGTGTTTAGCTGTTTGCAATAGCTATGTGTTACTGCAGGAACAATGAGAAACTGTAAGCCCTAAATTCTGCTCTGATACATAGCAAAGCCTGAAACTCTCTTATATAGAGATTCCGTTTATACAAACCATGTGACAGGTAAGGGATATACTTGTCAATAAAAGGGTGTGTTACCTCTCCTGCAATACTTTAATGCTTTTTCTATTGTTGCTTTGTTCTTGGGGCCAAACAGGAGATTTCTTCTTGGCACACAAAAAAAGAGGTGTCAGCAATGTTCTTTAAAATAAATAGTAAGATATTGGTCTCTGAGGTTTGGTGACTTCATTACTTATTGTAAGCAACAACAAACCAGCTGGATTGCTATGTTCCCAGACTAGATGCACTCAGATCTCAGAACAAGGTTTATATGTCAGCCTTTTTTCAGTACTTACTTTTGCCTTTTTTCTGGACTTTTTTAAAGTTGTTCGGGTTTTTTTTGGGGGGGAGGTTTGGTTTGGGGTTCTATGTTTTTCTTTTTTTTAGGTTTTGAGGTTTGGGCTTTTTGTTTGGTTGGTTTCTTTGGTTTGCTTAGTTTTTTGGGTTTTTTGGTTTTTTTTTTTTTTTTGA
>JBAFWW010053720.1:0-10046 GCA_036873685.1 Agapornis canus | reverse complement strand
ATCATCTAGTTCCAGCCCCCCTGCCATGGGCAGGGACACCCCACACTAAACCATGTCACTCAAGGCTCTGTGCAACCTGGCCTTGAACACTGCCAGAGATTCACAGCTTCCCTGGGCAACTCATTCCAGTGACTTACCACCATCACAGTAAAGAACTTCTTCCTTCCATGTCAGCAACAAAGATGTTGAACAAGACCAGTCCCAACACCAGTCCCTGAGGGACACCATTCGTTACTGGTCTCCAGCTGGACATTAAGCCATTGACCACAACTCTTTGCATATGGCCATCCAGCCAGTTCTTTATCCACCAAGTGGTTCACCTATCAAATTGATGTCTCTCCAATTTAGATAATGATGTCGTGTGGGGCAGCATCGAACATTTTGCACAAGGACTTCGGGGTACTGGTGAACGAAAAGCTGGACATGAGCAGGCAATGTGCCTTCACAGACCAGAAAGCCAATCAAATCCTGGGTCACATTAAAAGAAGTATGATCAACAGGTCCAGAAAAGTGGTTCTGCTTCTCTACTCCACTCTGGTAGAACCCCACCTGAAGTACTGCTTCCAGCTCTGGAGCCCTCAGCTGGAGCTGGGGTTGTTCAGCATGGAGAAGAGAAGGCTTTAGGGACACTTTATTGAGGCCTTTGAATACTTAAAGGTGGGTTATGAGAAACATGGGGACAGGCATTTTAGTAGGGCCTGTTGCAATAAGAAAAGGGGCAACAGTTTTAAAACAGAAGATGGGAGATTTAGACTAGATATAAGGAAGAACCTTTTTAAAGTGAACTGTTTTTACAACTGTAACAGGTTGCCCAGAGAGGTGGTGGACACCCAGTCCCTGGAAACATTCAAGGCCAGGGTGGATGGGGCCCTGACCAACCTGACCTAGTTGAAGATGTCCCTGCTTGCTGCAGGTCCCTTCCAACACAAGCAATCCTATGATTCTGTTAATAGTCATATGAAGTTCTCAGCAACTGCATTCATTACTCTGTTAGGTAAAACATAGCAGCAATGTATAAGCAGCAGTAAATAAATACGTCAGGAAATTTTGTTGAGCAACAAAAATTTGTACTGGAAAGTGACATGTATATAACAACACAAAAGCGTATTCAAACCCCAGCTATTTATTATTGACTACAGCTTTACTAGGGGAAAAAAACCCCAAAACCAAATGTTGTCCTGCTCACTGTCAACAGTAAGGCTTTTGATTAAATAACTGGTCTGACTTTTCCTGCTCCTAGCAGTCTAAGAATAGCAACAACTTAAAAATTTGCATGCATTTCCCAAAATGAGTAACACCTAGGTTGTCTCACTAGCCCATTATAGATATATGGTTTTGCCAAAGCAGTGCTTATTCTCACAGCCTGTTGATATTGCAGAAAACAAAGGTCCCCAGGCTGTTCCAAGTCAAGAATCACTGCAGAAAGGTAACCATGCTCCACCCTTTGCAGCAGCACTCAATCCCTCCAGTGATTACACTGGGGTTGCCATTGCCACATTCTTAAAGGCTAATCATAGGAAAACAGAAGGGAACTACTTGAGGTGGCCTGTGCTTCCTCTAGCTGGTCCACAGCAGTGCTTGTGAGCCACTGCCGAGGATGGTGGTACCCAAGCCATCTGGGTGGCACCTTGGCATCCAGGTGCATTTTCCCAGCTGAGGCACTCATGGTAAGCCACTTCCACTACTTGAGCTTCAGCACTGAAAGCAATCTGTAGTATAGAAATTCCCTCAAAACCCTGGGCAAGCTCACTGTGATCTCAGATGAAGAGATATTTTCCATATCATAACCTTTTCCCGACAGTCTCTCCCACCCCTTTTCAAAATGAACTTGTCACAGGCCTATGGCCCTTACTTTCTTGCCTTTTAATAAAGTTCCATGCACATGTCACCTTTCCTTTTATTGTTCAAATTGACCCCTCCTTGAAGTAAGTAGTACGTAGAAACTCCAACAGACATATTACAGGATAACCTTTAATTTAAGATAGAAAGGTCAATAAGAAACACCAGACCCGCAGTTCTGCTTATTCCTAGTGACTTTGTGTTCACCAGGTCTCTTCAGAGTAGAGCTGGCCAAGTAGGAAATACTAAGTTGGGCACAATTAAAATATTTCATGGGAATGTATCCATTTTCTCTAAATTAGGAGGAAATTATATAAAAATGAATATTCATATAAAGGTCAAAACGTTTCCTTTTGACATACGAGCTCTTCAGGATAAATGACATATATTTGTGGGGGAATCACAAATCACATGTATGTTGTACATATGAAGAAGTCATTCTTTTCCAGGGAACTCCAAGTCTAAATGGACAAGAAAAATAAATGGGAATATAACATCCAAACACAGGACTAGACTGTAATAGTTTCACTCACATTAAAGAATAATTTTTTATATAAATAAGCTTGCTGATGTCAGGATCACTGATGAAATACAGGACCTTGCTTGCCCCAGAAAGGTGATGGCCTGGCTTAATGCAATCAAGTTTAGGAAAGGCAAATATCCCATGCAGCTTGTGATCTAAATATATTCAATGGCTTTACTTGTTTGCTACTTTTAGTTTCATCATAACCCCTGAAGATTCCACTTTGTATTTACTTTGGCCAGCTTCAGCACAAAGCCTGATGTTTCATCCCTTCCTAATCTTCCACAAAGTGATGAGGTACAGCTGTTCAGATCTGTTTTCCAGAGTTTTGCTAATCCTCCCTCTACAAAGTCTCTTCTGAATTTGATTGAGGAGAAATAATTAGCATTAAGTAACTTCAGGAAAGGAAACTATTCTGGATAGCTACAACTCATGAACTTCTTGCAGAAGGCACAATAAACCCCCAGCCACTTAGTGAGAGAGGGATAGTGAAATTCAGCATTTGCCAGTAACTTTTCAGAGGCTTTGGCATCCAGCAAGTTTCTAATTCATCATAGGCTTAGAGCTGTTCTGTAGCTTTTCACATGTATGCATTTGTGTTCTGCCTTTAATAGGGTTTTCCAGTCCAACCCAGTGGCCCTTCTGGAGAATGACTGATCTCTTCCAGCAGCCTTTTTCTTTCATGTTTGTATGAATCTGATGTTCATGACAGCACCAGACATACAGTCCTTGAAACCAAGCCTCCCTTTTTGTGCACTGAACAGACATAGCTAGCTCCAGCCTGCTTGCCTGCCTGGCCTGGAGGCAAGCAAAATCCATAACAGTGATAATCAAGCTCTTTAAAGCATTCTTTACACTTGCACATACTAGGAAGAAATATGAGCAAGTGTGAGGCCACCATGTCACTATGACAACTCATATCCTTGGCTCTGCTGCTGAGTTACGAACCAATTTCTATTTGAGTGCTGTTTGGTCAGGTCTTCTCTTCAGTGGAAAGAAGGTATATACATCATCCATCTATTTCACAGGGGTCAACGACTCAAACATGGCAAATAAGCTACTGTAGCTGGCATCCATCAAATCCAAGCCTGGAACGTATAGAGCCTTTCACATCAAAATTGCCTTTCCCCTGTTGGATATGAGTTACTACAGTCAGCACTCTTTCAGGATAAGATTCCAGCTTTGCTGACATCAGGGGTGAATAGAGCACAGATTTTACCTTCAGTGCTCAAAATCATGGAATTACCATACACTCAGGTTTGTGGGGACCTCCCAAGGTCAATGAGCCCAGTCCCCTTCTCAGAAAAAGGCCAGGGCTTGGTCAGCATAAAATCTTGGCTGTACTAGAAGAAATGAAGCTGACTGCTCTGTCTTCTTAGAAGAGGCTTTCTAATTAAGGCAACACTTTTTTGAATTTATTTTTCATTATATTCTGCTATCTACTCTCAAGTATACAGAACCTTTCAGTCCAAGATCACTCATCCTCTTACTGCAGTGCAGTCACCTCCCAGAACACAATTTCCACAGCCTGTTTTCTGCACACCTTCCTGCCCCAACACTCCTTCAGAAGCTGCTGCTTTTTGCCTCCAGCCCTCAGCAACCGAGATCCTGCCTCTTTGCCCACGGCTGATTTCCTTTTCTGTCCCTCAGGCCCAAGGCCCAGCTTCTGCCCTTCCTCCCTTCGAGAGCAGCAACATCACCACAGAGCCTAAACTAACAGCAGATTTATTAGGCTGGCCTCTGCTCCGCTGCAAATTGCACTTTTAATATTAGTGTGTCTCATTAGTGTGCACACGTGGCCAGCTGAGAACCAAAGGAAACACAGAAATCACTCAGCACTCCCATAAACAGGCATTTAAAAATCCTGCTTGTAGCAGTAGACATGAGAGGGAGACTAAGGCATTTTATCTGTACCTAAAGAAATCAGTGGCAAAATTTGCCAACTCTAATCTGTGCAGCATACAGGTCTGTTATCTACTGCAAAATGCAAGATAAACAAACAGCCCCTCGCAGAGACACTGTGAAGAAACCCTCCAGTCAAATGTGTCATGAGAAATACAGCAAGGAAAGGTTTTCCCCAGATGAGGGGAAGGACAGAAGGGTAGAAAGCAGAGGTTACACTTCCTTTTTTGGGAATGGTTCACTGTGGTTTTAAAGAACAAAAAATGTGGTGTGTCAGCCACTGGCAGTGGAAAATGGTTAAGTTATGCTATTTTCAGCTATAGATCTAAACCTTTGTTTAATTTGGCTTCTTCCCCAACCAGGTTACTCCATAACCTCCTGTCCTCAGCAACACTACTCCCTCCTCCTTCTTTACAGCTAGACAGCAGGGCACTTAAAGCAGAAGACACCCTTGGTGGGGAGGGGTTGGGGGTCTATGGGGTGTATATGTCATGCATTATGTCTCAGAAACAGTTTTACACTTTTAAACAGTCCATTTGAGATACCGAAGTTCAGGTTGACTCCTACCTACCGCGTGCACTTGAGGAACCTCTTCTGATAGCATTAAGTTGCTTGTCCACGTAACACGAAATACTGGGATTTTCTCATCAGGGCTGCTGGGTGATGCCATGTTTACACTAACTGAATTCTGAATACTGAGTCCACTTACATTATCACTACACGTTCCAGAAATTAGCACCTCTGAATTCTTGTATTGACAAGCCTGGCAAGCATATTTTTGGTAAAGCATTACTGCTTATACCACACACCCAAAATCTGCTGTCCATGGAAATTACAGCTAATTTCAGCCTCAAGGCTAAACAAACCAGGAAACCAGGTAGGAAAATAAAAGGGAAAAACTCAGTGTAGGAAATATTACAGACAGTCACCATTCTCTGACACTCTTCTCTGTCATACATGCTCTCCTCTGGCTTTAGCCATGTGTTTAGATTTTGATGACACGAAAGGCAAGAATTCCTGCTGCTTCTTCTTGCATGTCAATACCATTAGTAACATCACTGTCTCATCACTGTCTATAATCTTGTCTCACTGATGACACCGAATGTCAGTTTTAGAACAAGCATTCAGTTAGCATTTTCTATACCACAAAGGCCTTAGGTTACTTTTTAATGTAATATACACAAACATTCTCAGATAAATAATTTTATCTGCTTTTATGGCAGTATTGGTGCTACCTGTATCTCACAAGCAAAAAAACACAGACCAACAAATTAGCTGTGTAAACACAGTGAAACCCACCAAAGGACTTTAAGATTAAAAACACTTCTATTGCCATATGTAGCTTCTAGTGTTCAGCTTTTCTGTGGAGCCCTTCTCTCCAAATTACATGACCTTGTTTCAGGCCTTGGCTTTGAAGACAAGCATCCAACCTTTGGGAGGAAACCTAAAGCTCTCAGAGTAATGGGTAGCTGGGGGTTAATACATCTCTAATGCTCCCACAGGAACCTGCTTTGAGAATTTTAATGATATCAAAGAGGCAGTTCAGTTCTACACAGCAGGTTTAGTTCCTCCAGTAACAGACCACTGCCTAAAGCAGGGGTCCCACTTTTCTGGCCTAATACCCCAACCTTATACTCCTGGGACTAAGCAAACTTCTAAAGAGATACAGACCTTCAAATGTTGAGTCTTCTCCTGCCAGTGTAACTTCATGCACTGCGTAACTGCAGAAGCAAAGGAAGGTAGTAAGGTAATAGCCTTCTTGAAGGCACTAAGCCTTTAGAGTGGTTTAACATTATCCACAAAGTGCACCCTCAGCCCTTTATGGACTTAGTACTTTTCCCCCAGTCAAGGTCTCTGGCCCAGGAGCTTTCTACCCAGCCCAGACCTGCATTGCAAAGTTAGTTCATGGGAGGAGGACAGTGCTAGCACAGGACAGGGTTTATGCTTGTTTTTCCCTGCAGTGTAATTCTACATTTTATAACAGGGAATATATTTATTTTTCTTATTGGTACAGATGAAAAGACAATTGATAAAAGGTAGATTTTTCTTCCTTTTTTTTTTTTTCCTGCTTTTCTTTTTTCTTAATAACCAATGGACAACAGACTTACTAGACTGATGCTTAACACTGTCAGCACCTGTGATGTTGATCTCTTTGCTTATTCACTTCATCTGCTCAGTTCAGTGTCTAGAGCTCAGTTTGGAGGCTTTGCGCATTGAACATTTGCTCCAATCTCTACTTAATCTTTATTGCTTGCTTCTTTTCTTTAAGTTAAGCTTCTCCCATTTCATTCTTCCTGCTAGGATTGCTTTCCTCAGCTGCTTCTGCCGAGAGCTCTCGTGGCATCCAGGAGGCACAGCTCCATTGCCCATAGTGACAAAGACATGAAGGGGCCCTCCACTGCTCCATCAATAGATTAAACCTCAGGAGCATCCTGTCCTGTCACCCGTGGGACCTCCACGAAGGCTCTGCATAACTGGCATTCCAGACGACTCGAATTTGAGACTGCCTCCCACAGAGCCTGCTGTGAGTCAGCTTTGTGTGGTGAATGCTGGAAATGGGGCAAGACCTGCATTAACATAGCCTTGCAGTGTGCACAGGACTGAAGTTTCAGATAGGCAGTTTACAACGGCCACATCTATGATATGTCTGAAAAATTCCCGACCGGTTCTAGTTTGGCATTTGTTTTTCAGGAAGAAATAGGATCTCTTTGTGAAGGAAAAGCAGTCAACAAAAAAATACACAGAGGCCAGATTCCAATGGCAAATAAAAAAAGCTTTCACAAGACCAGGAATGGTAATTCTCCAAGCTGGAGGTGATCCTGCCTTTAAAACAAGATGTTTCATGTAGTCTTTGGGAAGAAAGTATCATGCTGATGGGCATGCATCAAGCTATCCATTGAAAGTTGGGGTGAGGGATGATGAACCTTATCACCAGCTGGATGAGGAGTAGGGTGTCTTAAACATCAGAAAGGATGGGGTAATAAACACCACTAATACAACTACCACCACCATAGGCCACAATTTTGAGTTACCACCAAAGTTGAGCCCCGAACATCTTTTATCTCCTTTACCTATTCTTTACCACAAAACACATCTTGAACAAACTAAAGACATGGTTGAACCTTCTGAAGTCACTACACTATGGCTGCATCCACAATGGTGGGAACAGGAAATATATCTGTTGATCAGAAAGCTACTCTTGTGGTGTAGCAGGGAGTATTGCATGGGAAGAAAGATATCTGCCAGTCAGAAAGGTAGATGCTGGAGAGCTGATGATACAGAGCTGGTGTAGTCAGCACTAGCACTAGGGGTATAAATAATCCATGATGACCAGGAAGACTTTAGAGTCTGACAATAAAAAATCATAATGGTTATTAATAATTGAGTACATTCTCAAAGTGCCCTGGAGCACTATGAGTATTCCCTCAAGGACCATGACAAAGTGTGGCAGTGATCCTGTCCTGCACATCTAAAGCAGTGACTAGCCGATAATTTGCAAGAGCCCGGCACTGGCGCCGGGGTTATCAAGTCAAGTCCCAAAGATAAGGCGGCCAACTGGCCCTGCAGCAACCACTGAGAGGCTGCTGCTGGCTGTGCTGTTTGCCTTTCTGCCTGCCTCCTGCTTCCCCCCTCTCCTTGCCTGGAGCTGCCTCTGCAAGCTGGCAGGGCCAAAGGGTGACAGGCGGGTGCAGCAGGCATGTGGTGCAGGCAAGGCACCAGTGAGTGCCATTGTCACTGCTTAGTGTCAGGGGCACCCCATGTGTGTACAGGATGGGGAGCCCCAGGTGCTGCTGGGGTGTGTCAATATCTCCTCTAACTGGTATATATGGTGCAGCAAGCAGGAGATAAATGGCATGGTGTGACCTAAAGGGCCAATACCACCATATGCACACACTTCCCATAGCTGTGTGCCTTCATGTAGCTGAGTTCAGGAAGAGACCCCCATCTCTTCATTCTCTCAGCCTCACCACTCAGCCCAGCTCTCTAAATATGTTTATTCCATAAACACACACTGACATGTTATAGAGGGAAGGGCACATCCCAGCCTGTCACAACTAACAGGTATCACACTACACAAAATCAGGTCTGAAGTCCAGGTTCAGTTTAAATCTGCACGGCAACTCACATTGCTATATTACACACAAACCAAGTTTTCCTCTTTTCTGCCACCCTTCATTAATTTTTCTCTGGTTTTGCTCCTTTACGTTGTCTTTTTTTTTTTTTTTTTTTTTAGGACAGAGACAGCATTTTTTCACCACAAAAGGCCATTGTTATTTCAACAGTCAGTTTTTCCCCTATGTGCTCTAACACAATCTTACAGCATTCTCATTATCACAACAGCAACAGCATCTCAGGACCCATGTACAGACAATGTATACTAACAGGTTTAATGGTTTTAACTACCAAAAGGACAAAGATTTTCCCACCCACCCACCTTTTTTTTTGCTATTTGTTCCATTTGCTATCCAAATGCCAGCATTCATTGTCTGCAAAATGACTGCTGAACCAATGATTATGGTGTGCCGCATTTCCTTTGAGTGACAGTGCCTGCACAATGACTTTTCTCCAACACACTCGGCAGTCAGCATTAAATATTCTTGGCATGTAGCCTGAATAACAACACACATACTGAGACCTGCCAGCATTGGAAAGTCCCTAAGTCCCAGGAGCTAAGATTAATTGCCAGCTATTCTTAAAACTTTCTCACCACTCCACCCAGTTTCTTGGGTCTTCCCACCCACTGCAGTCTGACAACTGCCTTTGTGGAGTTTCATAAAACTTCCCGAGACAGTTTCGGATGAGTGGAGAGCACTTAAACTCCCCCTTGAATGGACTGGCTTCCCATGCCAACAGTGCTTTCCTTGACTTTACAGAGGGAGGCTTGACTGAGGAGTTCTGCTTCTCTTTATTACCACACAGGACTCTTCCCAGATTAGTTTGTCGCTAAGGCAGGGGTGTGGAAAATATGACATTTAAGGAAAAGACAGCAGAAAGCACTTCTGTAACCTACTTAACCCCTCTTTTAAACCAGGGTATGAAGGCAAGTCCTGTGAGATGCTGACATCATTAACTTCCATTAAGTATAGATGAGATGTACTAAAGACTTGCACTTGTATTAAAGACTGCAGCCTCAGTACTTCTCACTGCTAAGCCTAAATTTAAGCTAGTGGTGGAAAAACACAGAAGGAATAATAATATCACCTCTTAGCACAGATCACCATTCTGCTCATGTAACATTGCTTTCTGAACAGCAAAGAGGTTTCACAATCACAAACCACAATCCCCTTTTCACCAAGAACTCTAAGAATGATGAGAAACAGGGGAAATAACCACATGGGAAATGAGAACACTCCTCTTCTGGCATTTCCAACTAAAAGGAAAGCAGGAGGCATGAAAAACCTTCACATACTTTTCACTTTGGCTTTCCACCCACAGTGGTTAGGATCAGCTTTGAAGAACCACCAAAGTTTTGGATCAAAGTTTTCTGGATAAGACAACTTGGCCCATTCATGTAGAATGGGTTTCTTTTTTTCTTTTCTTTTCTTTTTTTTTTTTTTTAATGAAAGGTGTTGGTTTTCCTAAAACAGATACCTGTAAAAGCATCTAACTCCTGCAGGCTTCAGCATCCTGGTTTAACCAGTTTTAGTCAGTGAGTCAGTTCTCCAATGGATCTTACTATGAAAAATACAGCCCATTTGCTCTTTCTCTCACATGTTTCACTCCACTGTTCACCTGCTATTACATTTAGGCTTGATTGGAGTTAGGAGGTTTTATATTAATC
>JBAFWW010053714.1:24389-60918 GCA_036873685.1 Agapornis canus | reverse complement strand
TACAAGATATATAGAACGTATTTTCTTCCATTGGCAATCTCATTTCAGCAGTTCCGCAGTGCAGGTACCACCACATCCCAGGGCAGAACCTACCCAAATCATCACATCGCATACGTGAACGAAATAAACTCAAATTATCAAAATTACAAAACAGAACTCGAAAGTATCTACAGTATTTATGATATAAATAGTGCAAATTATGTATCTACAGCATAAGTATTCAGAGTATCAAAACCATTTTGGAATAGCCTTGTAAAGAAGGGGGTCAGCAGGAACGGGTCAGCATGATGACGTTAGGGACTGGAAAACCAAATGCAACTCTTATTTCTTCAAGAAGAACTGCCGAGCTTCTTCCCAGGCCTGCCGGGGGAATCTGTTGGACAGCTCAAGATAATCTTGAGAAGTGAAAAATTTCTCTGTTGAAGACAGAACATAAAATTACCCGGTTATTCCCTCTTCAGATCCGATGGCAAGAAACCAAGAATAATGAGCTCGCAGACAATTCCAGATACTCTAGGTCATCTGCTCCTCTCTCCCTACCAAAATCTTCCCCAGATCATGTGATGAAGCTCTTGTGGAGCTCTGGACACTGAGGTTTAGCTTTAAAAATGGGAGTTCTGATGAGCAAAGGCTCAGATTTTTAAGCTATTGGACAAGGCTCCCTGCTTTACTCATGGCAACATTATATACATCTTAATGCACTTCATATTCTTGGATGCCCTGGGGACCAGCTTGGGCACCCTCAGCCGTGCTCCCTCTGCCTAACAGCTTCTCTCTCCACAAAGGGCTGTGGAGGAGTTTTGCTCCCCGATTCCCCCAAAGCTCCCAGCACAGTTACACAGGCAGCTGTCACTCATGTGAGTACTGCTGGTGATGTGAACAGGACTAGCAGTGCGTGCAGGGGTTCACGGGGTTCGACCCTTTGTGGTACCGAGATTTGCATTTTCTATTCCCAGCAGTGTTACTGCTCCCATTTGTTTTTCTGGGGGACACCAGCGTTCACATTCCAAGTGATAAAATGGATAAAACCGATCCTGCTTATATTATTAAGCCAGCTTTTTTGCAACTGGGGAATATTTAGAAATCACACTCGCATGTCACCACATCGTCATCTTTGTTTAAAAGCTCATCCAGTTTGAACAGTGAAAATAAAAAGCAGTTTTCCACTTGGATTTTAGATGGCTTTTTTGAGCAGATTCTCATGCAAACACAATCCTGGAAAGTTTGTGCTGCTGACACAGCACAAAGCTGCTTCAGACTAAGAGGACAGTAGAAAACTCCATGAAGTTAACTTTGTGTTTTGTAAGTTATTTTTAAGCACAATGCTAATGGTTTAGACCCAGAACTGCTCATCTTCTGCCAAATGTACACCAAAATGGTGATGGATTTCTGCTCACTATGAAGGGGAAACAACTGAGTAATGCACTTCATGCAAAACATGGACAACTCAAGACCAGATTCCCATCTAGGCCCTTGAATTTCAGACGTGTTTAACAAGCAAGAGCCATCCTAGCAGGGAGGCTTTCAGAAGTTTAACCTAAAGAGGTTAACTGCATTTTACTCAATATTTACAAGAAGTGAAGGGGGGATAGGGGGGGAAGAAATCACAACTTTTCTGCGAACCGACAGACTTTACACAATAACTACAGGGTGGTATTTTAGTGATTTCTGGCTCTCTGTGTGTGTTGGCAATGGCTGCGTGGCTTCTGCAACCTAAAACTTCTGAAGGTAGCCTTTGTGACTGCTAATTAAGTATGTGCATGTACAGTATCACATTTTAAGAGATGATATAGCAGAGCGTTTAATAAAGATTAAGAGTCTGAATGCCTGATATGATGAGCAGCAGACTGGAAGACATGCATGCTTAAATCAGAACGCAAGTTAGGGAGCCTCTCCCCAAACTGTAAAACCATGTTGCAATTTATTCTATGTAAATTACTCTATGCCTTCATAATGCAGATTCAGAAATTTGCCATCACAGTAAAATACAGTATCTACACATTTTGTTACCCAGTTGCTACCCTTTTGCATTTGATTGGAGACATACCCCTCTGCTGAGATAACTGATTATCCATTTGGCCTGAACTCTGTGCAAAATCCTATGAGGGAAAGAAAAAACAGGAACAAATTGGCATCAGATTTTCAGATCTTACACCCAAGGAATTCAAACAGCATTATTAAGCCTTCACGGTTGCTCAGAACTACTAAGACTTGGTGAAATCTGTAAATTACCAAACTTTGGCTTGTATGCTACATTTCCTAAGAAAATACTGCCAGCACATGAATTCTGTCATATACAGTGGGGTCTTATACACTTATTTATACCTTTTATCAACATCCCCCATGCCCCAAAAAGCCAAAAACCAACCCTCATTTTAATACACAATAGAAAATAAAGGTTTTAGTATCTCTTTGTGAAATAGTTATTACCATGACCTTTAATTTAAGGGAACATTTACTACAGATACGTTTCTTTAAATCAAAAGGTGATTTAGATTTATGCTCCTAACTCCAAATACACTCTTGGAAAATTCTTGCATTATCCCGATTTGATCGGCTATGGTTCCCAGTGACCCTGGAGTCCTGATCTGCAGAGTTAGTGATGTTCTTCCACAGAGGTGATTAACTCTGGCCAATGCTGCAGCCAGCTGCAGAACCAGTTAATCTCTGCCCAGCACACCGTGCGATCCCTGCTGCTATCGGAGGGGAAGCTGCATCCTCTGGAATCAGCAAGGACACCGACTTCACTCGGAACATCGTAGGATTGCACAAGCCAGCAGCCCCAGTACAGAGAGGGCTTCTAGGATCTTATCTATTGTTCAAGCATTATTTGACACAAGAGATATAGTTTAGCAAACCCTGGATACTCCTAAATGTTTTTTAATTATTTCAGCATAACTAGAAACAGAAGTCACAAACGATATGATGCAAACTTCAGATGATGGAAATAAATCTGCTGGTACGGAGGTACAACGAGCATTGGTGTAAAATGCAGCAATCATTTTCCTTTGATTTACACTGCACACATTTAACACACTGTATTTAAGTGTTATATTCGTACACACCACCAAACTTTTACGTAAACAGGACTTCTTTTTGCATTCCCTGGCACAGGAAGAATCTCATTTTCTAGTCACAGGGAAACATTTTACTGTCTTTCCCAAACCTTGCACTGAAGCAAATGAGAGATTTGCCTGACCAACAGCAGCGAGTTGAAATCAAAGTACAGAGGCGAGTTTCTTCCCTGTCTGCGGGGATTTGAGCATTCCCTGCTTACTTTCAGAATCGCTCTCTGTGCGTGTGCACGTGCAAGATGTGGGATTAGATTTTAAAATGGGTAAATGCTAAAGTACTGATGAGGCCAGCAAAGACACTTTACAGCACAGGAGGATCTTCCCTATTTTAACTTAACACCTTTTTTAAAAGCCTGCAAGAATACTGTGTGGATTTGGCATCGGAGATATACCTCTAATTGGAAATCAAATTAATAACGTTGATCCTTGTAAATATACCTAACACTCTGCTGTAGCTACTGGGGATTTACATGCCATTTTCTCCCTTTTAGCAAGGAAATCAA
The DNA here is from genome assembly GCA_036873685.1 of Agapornis canus. Classification (NCBI taxonomy): domain Eukaryota; kingdom Metazoa; phylum Chordata; class Aves; order Psittaciformes; family Psittacidae; genus Agapornis; species Agapornis canus. Next base: position 57,341 of record JBAFWW010053714.1, on the reverse strand, counting down.
GGAAAATAACCTTAATCATTCTACAGGGAACACTCTCCTTCACTCTCATGTGTTTTGGCTGAAAAAATCCAAGCTAAACTTGCCGCATTTACTCGTAATGCTTAAATAAACTTTTTTCTACTGCAACTAGTACACTGAAATCTGCAGTTTCACTTTAAGGAAGTCACAGATGAATTAGAGCTTCGTATTTAACCACAAGTTCATCACTATATAACAAATTTTCTAGATACTAGCTTCCAAACTTTTCTTTTGTTTTTTTTTAAAACTGCCACGTAATTATTTTAATATTAAAAGGATAAAAAGTAGCTGCACTCAGAAGTCTGATGTTATACAAAGACTTGTAGTAAACATTTACTTCTTGTGCCTTCTATCCCAAATCTGTGTAGCCTGCCCTTGGACTAGCTGGAGAGCATTTGGAAAGAGTTTGACTAATATTTCTGTATCAACAACAGCAACTTTCAGGTGACTGATACTGAGTTACTAGACTACTAAAAGCATATTACTTTTTAATAGTAGAGTGTTTACAAAAGCTGCATTTATTTATTGGAAACAGTCAATAAAATGTATGGAAAACATGAGGCACGCATAAAAACTGATACATAAAGCACAGCATATAAACTGAGACAAAGAGAACAAAAATGCTGTAAAACCTTACTGAAAACAGTATTCGTCATGACCTCGGTGGCTTACTGTCAAAAATAAAGACTGCAAGATTGGACTAGTAACATATGTTCTGTGTATTTTCTGCATGAAATATATACACTTCTGTTCAGTTCTCTCTGTAAATCTATTGTACATGGTATACAACTGTACATTTGTATGTAAACACATTAATATAGTGATTGCAGATATGGTATATGTGCAGCAGGTTTGAAAAATAAGTATTTTAAGAACTGTCTTGCAATAGCAGGACCCACACCAAACTTTTCCTGCACACTGCATGGGATAGTGAGAACCTGGACTACTCGGTAACCTTTTAGTGTTACAAGATGCCTCAAGTACAGGCATAATGTGCGGTTTGAAGCGCTGCAGGCAATCTCAGAAGTACTTCAACGCTGTTTGCTTGTTTTACTTAAGCTAAATGATTTCTACACACAGAGCAAAGATGAGAAAACCTCTTGCAGTGACCCTGCACACTGCTGTTATGTGACTGCAATAGCTACCTGAATGAATGTGGCGAGTAAAACGCAACTCATCTCCTGCTCCAGGATGATCTTGTTCTGAGGGTTATTGTAACACGCAGCTATTAGTGAAGGGAAGAGCACTTTGATTAAACGAGGATCGCTGAAATACTGGAAAGGCAACTGGCATAGCTTTTGCAGCACCGTGGGGTGACGGCCAGACTGTACAATGATCTGAAAAGACAAACAGCACAAAATTAAGGCACGTGATCTATCTGCTCTTCTCTTCCTGTTAACCACCAAGGGTGCTGAAGTCACGCTAAAAAAATGAGCGTGGCCGAGGAGTAAATACTAAAAGAAAAGTTTATAACATTTAGTCTAAATAACTGCTGTTGTAGTGTGCATGTATTACTTTTATTGCAGCAGAAGACAAAAAGTATACGGCTGTGAAACTTCTTTTTCCCGTATCACCCACAGAGTAAAAGAGAAGGGGATTAATCTGCAGATTGCAATAAAACAGATAATACCTTCACTCAGAAGACAAAGAATGATAGCAAAGAGGCTACTGTGCGTTAGAGTTACGAAACAACAATCCCCAACCCCTGCCATTTAAAAGCACAGTAAGTGTGTCTTTAAGGGGTAAAAAAAAACCAGTCAAGAAAGAGATCACCAGGACTGCAAAAACCCTCCTGAAGCTCGATCATCCTTCACTAGTGTGCTCGCTGGCAATTAAAGAGGACTCTGTTTCATGGTAGATGTCTGCCCTGAATTCTCAGGCACCAGAAAGAAAAGGTGATTGTAAGCTGCACAGCAAGGAGTTTCAGTAAGTAGAGACTCAGAAAGATCCTCCCATCTGTATTTCTTATCTCAGTTTCTATCAGTGCCATTGACTCTAAAAGGAGAATTGTTTAGATAAATGGGACTGTTGTCATGAAGCAGGCTAAGTTTACAACTGTGTACATCTGAAGAAATAAGGCAATGCTATTACTTGTCTCCTGCAAAGGAACCTTTCCAATTTACTTGATATTCTTATAAAGTCTTTGTGATAAACTAAAAAATGCCAAAATCGGATCTGTTCCAAGTAACCTTGATTAGACAATTATAATATGAAAGAGCTGCTTGACCCAAAGCTGGCTTTTCGGCACAGGAGGAAGCTCCTATAAGGTCAGAACACTGTAAAACTTTGGGTCACGACTGTAAATTGTACTTGGAAAAACACAATTTTACAGGTACACACCCAGACACGACTGCATTCAAATTAAAACCAGAAGGACAGAAAGAAGCAGTTGAGACCACAGGAACATAAATTACAGGGATTTACAAGTTTTCAAAGTACTTTTAACAATACCTTCAGAGCACACACTCAGTTGATAATGCAGTTCAGTTTAAAAAGAACATCAACAAAGTAATAGTTTGCTCCCCCCCCACTGCCCAGTTCACTAGCACAAAAGACATTGAAAACATTTAAAATACTGGTAGAGATGTCTCAATGCCGTTAAATACAGGAGGAATCTTTAAAAGACAGCCAAAACAGTGAAAATCCAGCATACATTCGGACAGTGTTTTGAGCAAAACATCACGGAAGCTTTTGGGTGATTCTAAGCTTAGCTAAGGGACATCCGGTAAGCAAGAACTGCCTTTCGAGTCTGTGATTACGGACTGGATTTTAAAGTTACTGAATTGAATTATAAATGATCACAGCAGTTATTTACAAATCTGTGTTTTCCAAAGGTAAATTCTAGAATAAGAAAAGTTCTTAAAATCAGTTGTAATGGTACTAAAATAACTACAACTGGTTCTTCTGATCCGGGAGAGAACAAGAGAATTCTCAGTTTCTTCTTAATGGCCACTGCTCACTTGGTGAACAGGGAGAAGAAAAGAATTCTGGGGACTTTTTCATTTCACACTTCACTTCCTTTACCTGTTCTAAAAGTGCCATGGAAAATCAGCTAACCCTTGCCAAACAAACAACGCAGACACCCAAATAGCTTCCGCAGAATTATTACTGCATTCTCTTTTGCTTTTCAGCATTTTTACTACCATGATATTATCAACATTACAGCTAGAAAGATACAGACAATGGCCGCTGGTTGGTTTAATTGGGTATTTATCACATGTGGAAACAATTTAATGATTTCAGCTCACTGTACTAATGCAGCCACTAAACCTGATACACTCTATAATGTACTCTGGAAAATAAATAAAGAAAACAATCATGAGTCACCCCTTACTGGAAAAAAAGCCCCAAACAAATAAACCTCGGGCAGAGCACATATCCCTTCTTTCACTGTCAGCCGGAAAAGAAAGTGAAGTCCGGCACTTGATTTAGCAGACAAACAATGAAGAAAACAAACGAAAGCCTTGCGTATGACTTCTTTACTGTGGAAAAAGGCTTCTCTTTACTTGCTTTATTTTTAAACAGCCATTTGGCATAATGATCCCAGGGAGTTCCGCAGGCCTGGAATATTCATCTTACATAAACGCTCTAATATGAGATACAAGCTCCTCACTGAAATCCAGTGCAGAAAGCTTGCTCCTCCTCCTGCCACATACTGGAATCCATACACGTTTACCTAGATTTAGCTTTTCTTGTTGCTCCCTCTCTAGCCTGAAAGCCAGATAAGGCTGTCAAACGTAACAAGATCCTAATTAAATCACCACAGTTCTGTACAGCCCAGCATTTAAGCTGGGCTTTAACTTCAGATATATGCATAGGTCCATTAATACTTGCTTGTGGTTTTCTTTTGCTGAATTGAGACCTATCAATTTGGTACAAGCCTTATTTATTTACTTGCTTATTTATTTTTGCTTATTTATTTATTATTTATTTATTTATCCAGAGCAGACAACCCACATTAATATTTTCTATATTTCATTGTAAGATTTTATTTCCTCTGAAGACCCAAACTATGCACACAGGCAAGAGACACGGCAAACACATTTTCTGAAATGCTATTTCATGCTCAATGAACGAAGCCTTCCTTTGTGCTACCAGCCCAACTTGAGACCCTGACACCTTTCAGAGGTGAAGCCCCTATTACAGAGCATGGGGGTGCAATTCAGGGTTAGCAAACCAGAAAGCACTGGCCACTGGCACTGTCTGCTCTCAGTGTAAGAGCCTGCTGAACATGAGAGGCCACAGTACCTTAACTCCCTCTGCTCTGCTCTGAAGCAACCTCTGCACTGTGTAAGCCGATGGTCAGTAAGGCTGCACAGTATCTGCCACTCTAATACCCAATTTTAACAGTCACTTTTAAGAACAGAGTTTTGCCTCCCTGGTCTCTGTCTGAACTTTGAGCTTCCCTGTACCACACACGCTGTGCCTGCCGAACCCACGCCAGCTGACTGTCCAGCATGATGACTAATGGGATGACCTGTGGGTACTTTCTACTGAGCAACCGTTTGGAGGTTGCCTATCAGTTATCTTTTGTCACTCCCACCAGTTTATAGCCTTCTGCAGGTCCTGCTAATTTGCTTTATCTCCAATTGCCAGAGGGTGAGGCACTCTCTTCTGCCCTACCAGGCAATCCATGCTCCTTGGTGACTCTTTGGAAAGTGCACTCTGCACTCCCTCGTACAATAATCATCCTGATCCACTGTACTGGTATTTCTGAAGTCTATCACTCAGTAAAGGGTGATTCATGAAGTCTCTAGATGGAATCCATTTCCCCCTCAAGTTTACCTGGGCCAATATTCGCTATGCAGTACACTGCTTGGCTGTTTGCTGCAATTCTTCTAGCTGTGAAAGTCTGAGCAGTATAAAGTCAGTCTTTCAAAACAGACTACAGTGACAAAAGCCAGCAATATGCCACACAGCACTTGAGCAATAAAAAAAGACAATCAATCAAAAAAATTAAAAGCTACTTGTAGTATGGAATAGTAATAAAGTTGTGAGGGGAAGTCATCATTTTGCTTGGAGATAAGGCTTTCCCTGCCCCTTAGGTAGGGTGTCTGGCTACAGACCTGAAGTGACTGCTGGGAGGATATTCCATCCTGGATTCTGCAGCTCTTCATTGTATTCCCATCAGGACAGCTTCAGCAGTCTTCTCCTGCCACTGCCTCCTGGCCCCATCCAAAGGAGATCTTCCCAGGACTGAAGGTCTTTCTTTGCTAGGGAACTAATGTGGAGCCAAATAACCTGGGTATGGTTTTTCTCTGGGGAGCAAAGGGAATGTTGCAGCTCACTTCACTTAATTTTCCTGTGTAGCTCCAAGGGCCCCAAAAGAGCTTTCTGATGATGCTGCAGGCTGAGAATCACAGAAGTGTAACTCCCTCCCTCCCTTGCTTGCAAGTGCAGGACACAGGGACAACCTTCACATGAGAGTCATCAAGGGGAAGTAAATGTAATTCTATTCACTACTGCATATATACATATTGCTCTTTTATGTGATCTTTCTCTGTATTACTTTTATCATGAATGAAAACAATTACTTTTAAATGTATGATTTTTTGTCAAAGCAGGATAATAAAATCTTTGTTACTAATAGGATCCAGGTCTTTTCAATGATACAGCAACGGTAACAGAAGGAAAATCTTACCAAGTCCATGGTTAATTCTACAGGAAAATGAAACTAAGAATCCCCTAGTCATTGGAACTATATCTTCATGATGAGGTAACTGAGTTTGTAACCATCTTTGTAAGTAATAAACAGGATTTTTCACTGAGAAAACTAAATTGTCAGCCAGGAAGTTGAAGAATGACTGTTATGTAAAACACTGAGCAAACATTAGCCAAATTGCAGTGAATTGATAAATCATATATTCCAATCATTCCTATATTCATGCCCTAATTAGAGATGTAATGTAGATGCATGCTACTAAGTTTTCAAGAACCAGCAGCTCAATCAAACTGCCTTGTGAAGTTCTGCATTTTTTAACCATGGAGCAGCACTTTTGAGGATGTTGTAGTTACATGTTTTCTGCATGTAAAGCATTTAAAAACCGAGAAACTGAGCTTAAAACATTGACTGCAGCTTTCCAGAGATTTAAAGATCATGATCACAGCTGGTTTGCAATGGTTCTATGCATTTGTGTTCAATATTGACAGATATTTCATTACAAGTAACAAACGAGAATCCCCAAACCCCAAAAAGGTTCAGTGTCAGAGCAGGAATTTTTTTCACTCCTTGTGCACTACATACAGTTAGTCCAGGATTACTGTGGAGGGGGAGTGCTGATTTTCAGAGCAATATTCAGTCTAGTTCTAGTGATGGATTTAGGTTTTCTTGTTTCACTTGGACATTTGCAGATGCCTCTGGGAAGGCATCATTCATGTCAGTTATTTCTGTCTGAATATACCACAAAAACACTGGAATTATCTTTCCAAGAGGCTGCTTAATTTTCTGGTCAGGAAGAACAGAAAGCCAGCAGCAAGCTTTCTGTCTATGCAAAGGCAAAAGAGAAAACTGAAAAATGAGTATTCAACTTATTCAGAAAGCCAGGTCCTCAGAGAACTAAAACTGTACTGGACCAGTGAATCATAATATTATGCATCAATTATCACCACTTACTGAAAATAATCCATACACTTAAAAGGCTACAAGGCATTCACCACATGTCTAAAATGTCAGTAATATTTACCATGCTATTTATTCCCTCAGAGGCTGCTCCCCCCTCAATAATAATTAAGAAAATCTCCTCCCAGTATTCCAGGTTAAAAATTAGCTGGTTAAAGCCTGGCAAGAAGCTGTTCTCCTCCAAATAGCTAAGACAGTGGTCAGGTTATCAAGCCTGAGCCCAAAACAGGTTATGTTTTGAAGTGGCCAAAGCTGCTTCCCTGGCTATCAAAAGAAGCCGCTAAACAAGATGGAGCATATGCCTTCAGACACTCACCATGTCCATTCTGGCATGGCAAGCAAGGCTGTCAACAGTGACCCCTTGTTCCAGGGTCCATTAAGCCCAGGCCTGGAGGACAGAGCTGGTGCTGGCCCTTGGAGATCTACAGGGTACATGAGAGCCTTCAGCTCCACCCAACTCAGGAACATGGACCTGTACTTCCACCAGTTCTGTTTCATTTTTGGGAGACTTGCTGAAGAGTTTTCACAAACATACCTAGAAGACATCATTTAACTGTTACCAAAAAGAAACACTGTACCTGGGTACTCTTCATAGCAGATCCTGTAACTTATTTGAGTTCTTGTTTTCATGTTGTTGTGCTGCCCCATGATTTCCTTTATCACAGACTTCCCATTACCATTTAGGGCAAAGGTTTTGCAAAAGCTTGTATTTTGTTAGCTGACTGCTCCGTTAAGCTGACTCCAGTTCCCTAAAGTCCCCAGTAACACTTTTGACCACAGAGGTGTACAGGTGTGCTTTCCACACCATAAAGAACAGAAAAGCTCACTGCAGCCTGGACATATCAACTATACAAAAACATCAGGTTTAAAAAACCAGTGTCTTCAGATGTTACCTTAGTCACATGATTTGCTTATTATTTCTATTCCTTTTGCTATATCTCATATTTATGTCAGAGTTTATGCTGTTAAAATATGCAGTATAAAAATGCAGAAACTTTGAGAGCAAATGTATTGCTGGTACTGATGGCACTGCTAGGGCACAGCCACCACAAACTAGACCTGTAAAGGTAGGGGAATGTCCAACCAAGAAGGTAAACACAATATTCAGCAACTCTCCGCTGCCATCAGGGCACCTGGAACTGTGCATTTGCTGCCAGGTCTCCCCAGTAGCAGAGGGATGCCTGCTTGGCAACACTGCAGTAGGAAGATATTGTGACCTATGGGTGCTTTCTGTAGCCTATCAGCTTCTTTCATCCACAGAAGAAAGGAAAAATTGCTTCTTGCTGCTTTAAGATTGCAGAGAAAGGAGAGAGACTGCTAAGGAGAGAACTGAAATCTGTAGCCACAGAAATCCCAAACATCAAGATTTGAACAAACCTCACAAGTCATTTAAGTGAACCACTTTTGCGTGACTAACTCTGCATGACAATGTTGCATTCTTAGTGCTCCACAGTCAAGCTGGCATTTCTTAGTGATTTTGACCAAAGTTGTAGCTCTTTTCTCCAATGAAAAGTTGGCAAGATTATGCTAACATGGATATAGAAAAACAGAGGTGAATCATAACTTTGCAAAGACTAAAACCTCCTGAAGTGAAACCTTCACCAGCTCTTGGAGAAAAAAACCTGCTAATGAAATGGTGTAGTCATTAGGTGCTTAGAAACAAATACAGTGATTATCACTGTGAATTGAATTAACTTTCTAGAAAAACATCCTTCTTAACAGAATTTCCTTTCATTCTTATGAAATTAAGCTGATGCATTTCATGTTCAGATGCAATTTTCTTAGAACAACTCAGACTAAAAAGCTAATGGATCTTTAAGGGGCACTCCTTGCCTTTTCTACTATCCCGTTTGACCTTCAGTTCCAAACTTGACCATGGCCATTATAAACATTTGGGTCTTAACATTGTACTGTTGGTATGGAAGCTATTAATGTTTCTTTTCTATTTATTTATCATATATATAAATGTCAATTCTAATTTGTACACAACTAGCAACTTTACTGAACAGGAACTGTGTATCTAATCTCTATAACTACAGTGTTCCATCAAACAGTTAAATCCTCCTGTTTGATGTCAAGTTATTTATAACTTTGTAAAAGAAATAAGTCTTTCTATTAGTAGTGCAGAGTTTCTCTTCAAAGTTAGATCTGCATTATTTCTCTGCTTCTATATAAACAGATCTCATACTGCTAGTATTCAATCAGCAGAATATGTCACCACTCAGGCTCTTCTTCTGTTTTAAGGTCAAGCTCTTTTCTTTCCAGTTTGCAAACTCCACTATTGGCAAGGCTCTGAGCAAGGAATGTTCTAAATTTCTCCTAATACTTATCCACATCAGAGCACAATTTCCATGAAAAAGAGAAGTTCCTGAATGCTTCATTCAAATTTAAAACTAAGAATTTTGTCTATTTCAAAAATACATGCGTTGTTTTTTTTTTTCTTAACATCACACAGAAGCCTTCAGAGAGGAGATAACAGCTCAGAAATAACATCAGTCTTCCTGTAAACCACACTGTATTAGAGCTGGCTCTATGGTTTAGGCACACAGATTCATTGGCGCTGTGTTATGAGAGCAGTTTTTGTGTGACCATCCTGAGCCATTTGAACATTCAGGATAGGACAATGGCAAATGCAAGCACAGTGATGCAGGAAAGGTGTAAAACCATTTCTCAAAAGCGCTGCTAGCAGAAAATCCAGATAAAGCAGTTCTTCATACAAAGCTCTTGGGAGAAAAAATGTCCCCCAAAATGAGCATTAACATGTTACCTTAATTATAAGATAACAAATGAAGTAGATGCAGATTAAATTCAACAATAAATAAATAATATTAAACAGACATTGTAAAAGATAAGCTCCCTTACAATGCAGTGAAAGGAGAATGGAAACTATTTTAACATGCAATGAGGCTATTTGTGAATTTAAGACATGCCCAGGGTACAGGATTAAAACAGTAATCTAATGCCTGAACTAGAAAAGGTATTAAGGAAAAGTCTGACTTTAAAAATGACAGCATTTTAGCATTTAACATGCTAACATAAAAATTAATGTTTAAACATGTGAGCTTGCTCTCATGCTGAACGCTCATAATTTCCTTAAGCACCTTGTTACATTGGAGGGTATCACTGCTTTCTAGAAAATGGCAAACTTCATATTCTCCTAAATAACATCACAGGAGATTTCCATGTGCAAGTGTTGGCCTAATAATTCAAAACCAGATGAGATTATACATCAAATGTATTGAGAAGCACACATATTCTGCAAGCTCAAATAAAACCTCTGTCCTGCCATGTCTCAAATCTTCAGGTATTACACTGAAATTATTAGAATTAGCCCTCATAGCCCTGCACTATTTTCAAAGAATCATCTTCGTACTTAGGTGAATCTTCACCTTTGATGATGTACCACTTGTAAAGTTCCGCTGCTGCTCTGGGCATGATTCTCTACTCATTTACACAGATGAAGCTCAACTGATCTGAATGAAGAACTCTTGATTTAAAGGCTGGAGAAGAAACAGGCACAGTCAATAGAAGTCCCAACAGACTATCAACAGAGGTTTCTGCCATCAGCCTTGAAAACACAGCTAGTTTGGGTTAAAATCCCCAGAAGGTGTGAATAATTTAAATATTACAGTCTAAACCATATAAAAAGCATTCTCTCTCTTCAAAAGCAAGCTTTTTCTGTCACTCTCCAAAACCCTACTTGCAATTGAGCTAATACAGCCTGAGATTGTTTTTTATCACTAGTACATTTTGTCTTCTGGCTTCCACAAGAAACATAAAGGGTTTGTGAAAATATCTGATCAACTACTAAAAAAGACTGTGAAACACTGAGCCATTGGACATGTTACAGAGCTGGCTGAGGAAGAGTGTCAGAGAGCAGGAACATGTACTTTTCTGCCACAAAAAAGTGTGCTATAATCTACCCACTACTAAGGGGAGAGGAAAGATGAGCAAGATTTTCTATAGTACTTACTTTGTAAGACTTAGCATATTTTGTTTTGTCTTTATGTTTCAATATCACTTCAATCAAGCGTTCAATCACTTCAATCAAGTGTTACTTGAGCCTCTCGCAGGCTCCCACCCTCAGAGCAACATCCAAAGTGCTTGAAAACAACTGTCAACTGCCCAAGCCCAAAGCTGTGAACACAGAGCAGGCTGGCGTCCTCTCTGCATGGGGCCAGTGATGTTGGGGACAGTCACTGTGGGTCTGCAGAGCCTTGGAAAGCTTACAGTTTATGGGAGAAGTAGAGGGAGTTCCCTCACACACGAGGCGAGCCAGACAATAGCTCCCAAGGCCGGATTAAACATTTACAGGCTTTAGACTTTGTTTTAAGTTTCTGTGTGAAGTTTCTCATGAAAAGGAGAGACCCAGAGACCAGCTGCTGGGTGGGAAGGAGCAGAACGAGGGCAGGCACTGGGCAAGCTTCTGTGTCCATCTCCGCCAACGGAGCTCCACCAGCCAAACCCATAATGTTCCAGGCCCAGGTCTCAGCTGAGAAGAAACTGCTTATTAAGCAGGATTATGCCAAACGCTGTGGTGTTTTTTCGATGTGCATAAAGGTCCACTGGGGACTAAGTTGAGACCTCCAAACTCTTTTTATTCCTGACCCAGGAATAAGATTAGAACGTCGCTTGCTGAAGGCAGCATTAGCCGGTTGCTCTTTCTTCATCCCTAACCTTTAGTTACAGATTGTGTTTTAAAGTTGTTCAAAGTGCTGGCTTTTTATGACACTGGGAGCTGAGTTTATTCTTTTGTGTTTACAGTTTAACACTGAGATAGTAAGATAAATGCAAGTGCATTCATTTCTTATATTAATTCTTATATGCTCCCTCTTCCCCTTCTACAGGATTCATCCACCTCTTGTGGACTGAAACTAAATATCCTTAATTTCAAGTCACATCTTTGCACATATTCCACACACCCTCTCCAAATAAGAAACGGAAAAATAAATAACAATATTACGTGATGCATTTTGAAACGTTAAAATTACAATAAGATGGGATGTGGGAAATATGCAGCCCCACAAGCTTCTGTCATAATTCATTTACTTTGTCATAAATCATTCTTAAAAACAGGCACATTTCTTCTCTAAGCTCAAATAACAACAAGAGTGTCTGACAAATTACCTAAGAGCCATCCCCACTTTTTACCGATGGCCACTGGTTCACTTAAGTGAATTTATGTGGTCTGAGTATGGAAGGCTGATAGAGAAAAAGCACAAGTTACAGGTCTGCTTTAATTTACTCCATTTGAACTTGGTGAGTTTAATCCTTAGGGGATTTGTTTTGTTCACAAGCTTAAGTGCTCCTAAATGGCAGTCGAGACTACAAGTTCATATGAATCACTCACTTGCCCAAATCAGCTATTCCACAAAATTTACCAGGCATATTTTTCGTTCAAACCTATAAAGCTTTAAAAGGTTGTGGTTTTTTTGTTTGTTTTCTTTTTTGAAAGGTTTAAAGAACTAAAGCCACAACCTTAAGATGAAATCCATGCTCCTAAAAAGCTCTCCTTTTGCAAAGAAATGAACAAAATCAGAATTAAGTCATTTCAGATGCTCTTCGCTTGTATGGACATTAACTATACCAGTTCCTGCATCTTTATGCCTCTGTTTTCAAAAACTCCACCTACCAGATCAGAATCCAGGCACTCCATAGCCACAAAAGTAACAGAAATAATGAACGTTTAATGATGGCCTCTAGTAAACAACCCACATGGAAACTCCACATAATATTTTTATAACCATTCCTCCAAGTGTTGCTGTCAACTTCTGATTTTCACCATTTTTCCCATACCAAAAGTATTTTTCTTTCTCTACACAAACACTAGAGGCAACTGGGCAAGTACTGAAACTCAACACGCACCAAGACTCTCGAAAGCACAAAGTGATTTCCCCCCAGAAGGTAATACAAGATACACAAGATTGCTTTGTGAGTGTCCCTTACAACCTAGCAGTACTTGTTAGCACAACTAGGATATATGTCGTGTATATATGTATGTATGTGATAGAAGCTGTGGGTTCAATTGTACTGTTATGACACAACTGCCACTTGAAAAAAATCCTAAGAAGTAAGAAAATAAAACTCTAATCAAATTACTTAACAAAAAAGGGAAATGGCAATCTCAGGATGAAGCCATTCTTGGGGACAATCCCCCAAGCTTCCTTTGTGCTGGGAAAAGTCAGACCTGTGCCTCTCACACCACAGTTTAATTTCTTTGAACATTATGTTTAAACCTGTGATCTTGGAGTGTGACACTTTGTATTTTTAGGACAGGAGAAATTCCTCTCCCAAAATATCCTGTATTCTTACTGTTCTTTATGCCTTTAACTGGAGCGACCTGGTGCGCCTGAAGCACGTTTTGTGATACATTTTCCACACCTATGTAGTGAATGATACCATTAAATTGTAGAATCATAGAATAGTTAGGGTTGTGCTTCTATTTTCACCATATGGATTATTAAATATTAACAGTTGAATTATTTATAACTTCACAATAAGAACATACCATTCTTACAGACGTGAGTGTTTAGGGATAAAAGTTTTAGAGTGACAGAGAAGTAAGTTACACTTGCAACTGGAAGAGATACTTCTGGGATGAAATCCCTTCTTCAAGGACACATGGTTTGTGTATCCACATTTTTCCAATTGCATTGATTAGTCTAGGAGAAGTTTTTTACTTTGCTCTACAAACCCTCACTTTGTAACTCAACTTTTAAAAGCTGCACACACTTTTACCTAGCTCTGACACAGATTTTGGGTTGCAATCTAGTAATAATATGGTTTAGTTCAACAATTTCAAAGGATACAGTTCCTTATCCTACAAATCCCCAGAGTTAGGGAGCTTCTTCTAGAGCCCTCGAAACTCACTGTGTGTCCAAGACTGAGAGAACAAAAGCTATTTTCAATTAAATAAGTGCACAACAATGCACACGAACAAGGCAACTTCTTTTGGAGCCTGCCAGACAAGATCCTGAGCCTGAGGAGCTAATTTGTGATGAATTCTCCTATGAAAAATATTCACTAACTGCAATCAAGATGGAAAGATTTTTATTCCCAGTGCAGCAATGTGAAAGAAGCCCAATTGCCTGTCACTCACGTTAATTTAATTACGGGACCACATTCAATTATCCAATATAATATGCAAACGAGGCAAACTGACAGCACATGCTAATTATATTCATTATAATAATTAAATCAAACAATGAAAGGGAATAAAAATGTAATGAAATAGAAGGATATTTTAAATTAACAAGAACATTTTAATTAGAGTAATCCTGTAGTCTGATACAGTATGGTTGGCTCACTGAAAGATTGGACATTATTTTTATTACGCAGTTGAGTTTTACATGTCTATCCTTAGTACCATGGGACCTGTTTTCATATGTTAGTAGATTAAATGGTGGCCAAAAAAAGAGATTCAGTTTCCTTCATCATACTTCAGGCAAAGCAGATGCCCAGTAAAGCCGAGCTCCGCTGCAGCAGGATTACAGTGTGGTGGAACACAGGCTGTCTAACTGTAGTAAACAGAAGTTCACGTGCCGATACAAAACAGACAGGGCAGTGTAGGCTTGACTAACAACGTTAAAGCATTTAAAACACTAAAGAAATACTCTCTGGGTTTTGAAATTTTCACTTTCCTAGCACATTTATCTCTTCAGTGATGGCAGCTGCCCTGAAAAGGCTTTACGAATATTAAAACAAAACATAAAAAAAGGAAAGGAATATTACTAATATATCATATGTGGGCAGAGTCAGCAAAATCGTAGTCTTTTTAAAGTAAACAGAGCACGCACTATCAAAACACTCTGGAATGCATTCCTAAGGAATCCACTGTCCTCATCCCTCTGACAGAATCACTTGGGCCTGGACCAAAAGCCAACCATGCTGAAAACACTAACTGGGACCCCAGCCACTACCTCTGCAGGACACACTGTGAGGCCCCCTCTCATCTGGGGCTTCTGGAAACTGCAGTGAAATCCAAATCTCTAAGCTGTGTGAGAGAAAGGAACCTTCCTTTTTCATTCACCACTCAACTAAATCTGAAGGCTTTTACAGCTAGTGCAATAAAACCAGACAAACCTATCTCTCATTAAATGATTGGCATATGATGCTCTTGGAAGATCTGCTTCTATGAATGTAAAATATTTAGGAAATTGCCCTTTTATTATTTTGACTGCATAGTGGTAATAATTCACTTACTTAAATCACACTGCTACTACAGAAGGTCAACACTGAGGTTGACAGGCTGTAAAATAACCTTTTTAGGAATCTATCTCTTCTCCAAAGTGGGAAACTGCAATTCCTTTTATAATGAATACATTTTGTTTCCTCTATTCCAGTATGCCAGTTTGGATATTTCTCCGTTGCTGTGGGTAGGTAAAGCAATCAGAAAAGGCACACTGAAAACGCCAAACAACTATTTGTTCTTTTCTTTTTTGAGGGTCAAAGGGAATGAAAACAGATAAAGGTTTGTAATAAGAAATACAAATTCAGAGAGGAAAAGAATTACTTAAACTACAAACATTTCAAAACCTATGAACATTTGACTGCAAGAATAATGTGAATCTGCTTTGAAATAGATCGGTTATTGACTCCTTTAACGTTTGCTTAAATACTAAATGAAAAGAGCCATCAGGCTGTATGGATATCTGTTTTCCTAGCTCCAGTTTGGTGTTTCTATTTTTAATATGCAGTTCTTTCCAAGAGCTCAAGCCTCCTATTTGCAAAGCTGCACTGTGGGACCAAGTCTGTATTTTTAGTAGGACGCTGACAACGATCAACAATGGAAATAAAAATTGGAAGTTTGGAACAATAATAAAAAACTAAACCATAACTGAATGAGTAGGAAGCACTTCCCTTCCCACGGAAGGCATCGCATCTTTACTGGAAGTCACAACACTACCAGCACCTAAAACTAATGACCATCAGCAAGGCATACCGTTTCGCCTAGCAGTGAAAGGACAAACACTTCCTTTTACCAAAACCCCTTCCCTGCATTTCTCAAGTACCTTAATGAGGTTTGCAGATTTTCAGAGTGTTTTTTTAAACAAAAGAAAACCCCAACAAACTGAAATGCCACTTCCTCAGTTAAAAACTCATTAATTAGGAATGTTGGATAAAAACTTAAGCTAGTCATGACATCTCCTGAGATAGTACCACCAGAACAGACTGCTTTTAGTGCATGGGAAGCACCAACATACTGCAATTGTTTAACCAAAGACCTAAACTTGACTCTCAGGGCTGCAGAGCTCCCTTTTAATCTTGAAAACTAACTCAGGCCGGGGGCAGATTAGTGACGGCACATGACCTCAGCCCCAGGCTGGAAACTCCAAGACACTGCAACATGGCCAGATGGGAAGCATGCCTGCAGATAGATGCATTCTGTACACACTTGGTCTCTTGACTGCCCGCCGGCAGCCACCATAGCCAGCTGCTGCCATGGCATGGTGCCGGCTTGCCATGGCCAGACTTTTGCCCTAGGGCAGGGAACACACTGATGGACATTGCTGGTAGGAAATCCCTCTGCTCCGCTATTCCTGGCACATTTAGAGCTGTGAGCCCTCCATGCAATGAATCACATCTGTTTATACTTGTGTGCCAGAAAAGACATTTTTAAACTGCACAGAACAGACAATACTGTTTGCTGGCACTTCTGGCTGCCAGCATGACCTGTGGTGTGGCAGTGGGAATCAGAAAATGGCAGCAGTATCACATGGGTTTTCTAAATGACCATATTAAAAAGTGTCCAGTTTTTTTGGGAATTGGCTGCGTAGGGTAGGAAGGCTGCAGGATCCGGATCCTCCCTCTGGTTGTGGCCGAAGCCACAGAGACATTACTGTATAATTACACTATATGATCAAATAACACTTCTGACAGCACTGTCAGCGTTAAGACATTCTAATGTTCTAACTATGGTCAACAACCATAAGAGCGTTATCGGACAGATTTTCTCTTAACCTTTGCTGACAGGCTGTAATGTTTCTTTCTTCTGCTCATCAGCTTAACTGAGAGCACTAAACTCCTCATCCTGAACTCCTACCCCAAAAGCTGAACACAACCAGGAATCAGGTGTTACCAGTATGTAGAATTGAAGACAAGTAACTTCATAAAATAAAGCATTAAACTGAATCATACCAAAGATGTCAGCACTATAACGCAGTTTCTGCACATCCAGAGTCAGGTTCACATATTCAAAGAGCCACTGCCAACTTCTGCCCTGCCCAATACACCCTGAGATACCACATACAAGCAAGGGAAACTCACAGGGTTGTAAGATGGAAATATTGGAAGTATTCTTGAAGTTTTGTGTCTGACTTACTTTACAAGCTAGTATGAAAGGTCATGGAGTCCATGGACAAAAGTGGAGTGCAATTAAGGAAGATTAATGAGGATTTCCACTGTTCAACAGTTTTTGGTTTAGGAAAAGAATGGCTTAAACATAAATGAGTGCTCTGGTTAGCAAGGAGAGGGCTACACTGGCATCTGAGGACACATCTTCATGGCAGACTAGCTTAGATGACTTTAAAAAGGTTTAAAACTTGGGTACCACAACCATCTGATCAAGTCAACATGAAGTTAAATTGGAATTAAAACCATTGGATGCTAAGCTCTTGGCAGCAAGTAAGGCTAGCTAAAATCAGTGCAACATCAGCATCATTGTCAGCTTAAAAACATCGGGTTTGCTTATGGCCACATAAAATGAATGGTTTTGTGTTAAGATGCAACCTGAGCTTCTCTTTTGCAACTGCATGTATTCATGCTCACAAGAATCTCAAGCACTTCAAAAACAATGCTGAGGGGATTAGTTTTCTTGAAGGATCCATGACTAAATGTGCCCTTGATAACTTCTGATCCCATTTTCCATTTGCCTTACCTGATTATCAGTGTTGTTTACAGTGAAATAGCCCACACAAATAATGACTTCATGAAGTAATCCTTCACAGGTATGCTGGGAGCAGTACCACAGCAGAGAGCTGATAATATGCCGGAACGCAAGGGACAGGCCTTCAGCACCCACAATAGACTGGAAAGAAGGTCAAGAAAAAGAAGTCACAGTCTAGCAGCATGTTACAGAAACTGTGTGAATTACACGTACATCCATCACACCCAGTTATTGGTTTTTGCAAAGTACAGACTATGTTCTTTGTTGTGATGACGTTGAAGAAGGACAGAACCAGCTCTTTCCTTTCATTACTTACTGTTTATAACTGTACTGTAACATTAAAAGCCCCTAAATTAAGAATAAATTCAAATTTTAAAGGAACACAGGAAAAACTGGATTCTTCTTAGCTGACATTGTGTGGCAGTGGGTTGACTACTTCATTTGACATATATGTTCCAGTAAAACTAACGCTAGTAATATTTCTTTGTAATAAGCAAAAAAACCCAAACAATCTCCATTTCTGCACAAGAGCAAAATACACTTTTCATTAATAACTCGCACTCTAAATGGAATACAAAGATTAATAACAAATGATGACTTTTCAAACATTAAAAAAAGTCAGAAACATCCAAAAGGAGAGAACACTCAGCTGCAAAGCTTCTTGGGATGCTTTTTAGAAGTAGGCAAATTGCTGTAATGTGGAGATTCAAAATTAGATTTTATCTGTGCAGCCTACAGCCTCTATTTAATAAACATGTCAAACAGACAGAACGACGCAGGGTCAAAGGGGAAAACTAAAGCACAAGGAATGAGCATGACAAGTCTACCAGCTCTAATGAAACAGCAATGCAGGCCTATAAGTAAACCTTTTATTTGAGGTCTTCCTGATTTTATACCTCGTAGCCTGCATGAAGTACATACACATAAATCCCATGGGCAGTACAGTTTAGTTTCTGCGTACTCCAAATCTAGCCAGCAAAGGCAGGATCCTTGGCAATTCTGAGACTCAGCAGTGGGTACTTTCCATCTTGGACTTCAAGAGTTCTGGTAAGTCAGTGTATTTCAAAACCTAATGCTCAATACAGCCCCCACTTACTGCTTGACATGTTCTTAGGTCCACCCTTATTTAATTAGTGCTGTCCATGCATGCTGTGACCTAGCACTGTGGGTTAAACCTTCCCCGATAACAACAGGTCAAGGGGCACCTGAGTTTGTGTATAAAAGTTAAACTAATTTTTCAAGGAAACCATGCTTCCTTTTTAGCCAGAATTAATATCAGCTCAGGATCCTGCACTGTTTCTCACTACCATCTTTCAATTGTTTAGACTGTCAAATTAAATGAAATATATACTCATGAGCCATCTGGGCTAATACAAACTCTAGAATACCAGACCTTTTCTGTTAATCAAGAAACCCTATTCTGTAGTCCCACTATTGCATGACAAAACTATTCCTTGTAGATAATAATCAGATGGCACATAAACTACGCTTTTCCCCTCTGGTACCCTGATATGGTCCACAAGGTCAGAATGGACAGCAAACTGCGTTAGGTCTGTGTTGATTTTCTAACAGTACAGAAACAAATCACATACACTGAAAGAGATAGCTGCACACGTGTGCCTGCAATTCAGAAGGACAGCTCAGCAGATATTTCCTGATCCCTGCATCGATGAACTGAAATAATTCAACCCCTATGCAATAATTGCTATCTTATAGAACCACAGACTGGTTTTGGTTGGAAAGGCCCTTAAGATCATCTAGTTCCAGCCCCCCTGCCGTGAGCAGGGACACCTCCCACAATCTTGCATCCTTTTATGTATAACAAATTATTGCGGATGATGTGATTTGGGAATTAATGCTGTTGGTCTGTTACAAATGCTCAGATACAATGGTAGTTGTATCTGAGGGATAAATACAGATAGCCTGAGTTTTAAAAATTAATAGTAGCTTCTTGAAGTATTGGGGCACAGCACTTCTGACAGTGCCTTTTGCTATAGCTCCCTACAAGCTGTAACTGTCCCATTTCAAGTCTTACTCTCTGGTATATACCTGTAGTATAGACAGCAACAAATATCCAGTCTGAAACCAAGAGGTACCAAACAAGCTGCAGGAGAGAACTACTTTGACACACCTTGGTTTATAGAAAGAAATGGGAGTTAATGGTGTTTGTAACAGCTGTTTTACATGAAACTCCAATAAATATATTCTTTCTATGCCTGCTAAAATAAAAAACACTGACTGGTCTGGATCCTGTGACTGCATCCCTGCAGATGAACAGTGCTACATGTAAACTGCTTGTTGCTGTTATTAGAGACACTTAAACATACTAAAAATCAAAGTCAAGAAATACAAACTCAAGGAGGCTTTTACCTTACACTGCATTCTTTACTCATGCAAAGCACTTGCTGAGTTTAATGCACTTCAGATGGAGAGGGTGGTACAACTTATAAAAATTACATAGTAAATAAAACAGAATCCTCTTCTGATGCATTGTGTAAGGCTGATGCTGTAAACACATTTTGCAAAGCAATGCTTTTTGGCAGGTGTTTTATACTAACAACACAACAGCTTTACCAGTTTACCTGAGAAATACACTAGCATTTGTATTTTCTTTGTATGACAAAATGATTAATTTACACTAGAAATCTGTTCGCTGAAGAAGGTATGAAAGGAACTTCACTTTCGCCACACTCAAAATGTCACAGGATCTTTTTTTGGTGAATAAAAAATTATGAAAATTTTAGTTTTTGGTCAATAACCTCCTATTTCTATCTGCATTTTTAATAGTTATATTTGTATTTCTCTATATAGTTATATTTATATTTACATTTATATATTAAAAATCATACCAAGTGATTTTCAGTTTCACTGATATGACATCAGCAAGTGGCCACTAAAAGCACTGACAAATGTAAATTCCGCAGAAAGCACTGACAAATATAAACTCTGGTTATAATATAAGCAAGTCTTTTCACATTAGAAAAACTGTTATTTTGTGGTTCTGACCAAGATTTTTTCTTTTACATTTTTGGGGTTTATTAAATATAGAAAGTACTATGCTAAAAGTGAGGGGTTTCTTAATAGTAGTAACAGATTGGACTCAGCATTGCACATATTCTAGCTTTTCACTTTTTGGTTGCATTTGTATATATGCTGGAAATGACCGATTTTATGAATGAAGAAAACCTACATATTAATTGTGAAACCTCCTGAGTTTAACTAAGATCTAAAAGACAAAACTTAACCCAACAGTATATGCAATAATTAACATTTTCACCCCAAGCCAAACTTTTAAATCATGTTACCTGAAAGGCAGGCAGATCAAGAACAGCAAAGCTGTTGAAGAAACGTAAACTCTGAATGGCAACCTGGACTGTGTTCGCTGCATAGCTGTCTTTAGGACTGGCTGTGTTTGGATCTGAAATTGTCCCATGGAAAAGAACACAGTACAGCATATGCAGGACTCCAACCAGATCCGTAGACTGAAGAACTGCTGTTAGCCCTGTGGGGTCCTGGCGCGTAGTGTCAAATATGTTCCAAGATCTGTCAAAGAAACATTAAGACATCTGAGGAGGAGACCAGCACTCAGTGAGAATACTTGCCCGGGATGCAGCGCTTCTTGTGAGCCAGATGCTAGAAAAACAGTAAACTGTTAAACAGGAAAAACCTTGTCCAAAGTGTCAGGAAACCACAACATTTCCAGAAAACACTTCTCATAATGTGGACACCGTCTCACTGTCTCTTCACTTGCAGTGCAGCTGCGGCTTTAAGTATCTTTCTCCACATACCAGTGTGTTTGCTCCCAAAAATGGGTTCAGGAGAACCAGCATGAGGGCATGCAGAAACTCAATAGCTTGAAAGCTGAAAGCCTGGGGGCACTTTAGAGGCTCCATACAAACTATCTCAGGTCAGCAGCCTACACCCATCTTGCTTTCCTGCCAGAGCAGACAGCGGAGGTGGGAGAACTCCCTGGAAGCTCTCACTGCTCTCAGTGACAGGCTGCAGGCACTGGAATGAACTGCCTACTCAGGTAGCAAAGTAAGTTACTAGGACCAGATGATCTTAATCAAATAGTTCTGCAGGAATTTAAGAATGAAGTGGTTGAGCAGTTCACAAAACACTGCTTCTTATTTCAGTCAGATTCTATTATGGGAGACTGTAGGGAAACACAGCACAAACCAAGTATGAAACACTGAAGACAAACCCACACAGGTTGTGCATATAGAAACTACGTTTCTTTGGTATTACTTGGGTACGCACATAAAATAATGAAGAAGGTTTTTTGCTATCTATGGTATCAGGACAGACAAATAACTCAGGATGCTCTTTCCATTCTCACATCCAAGCTTTCAAAAGGACTTCACACAATCCCTCATGATTTGTACTGTATTTTTTTTCCATTACGAGTAATCCAGATGATGATCCAGGGCAGTCATTGCTGAGGAAGACTAAGACTGTCACTACTCTAGAGGCTAAATAATGTTTTAGCCATCATCGCCTTGTCCTGGTGTTTCTCTTTTTCTAGTGGGGCAAACAAAAAGCAGGCAAGAAAAGCACAACCTCACCCAAAAGCAATGGCTGTCGGTGAGAATTTCTATTTGTAACAGCACACCACTGCTTCCCAGGACCAAAGGGAGAGAGAGAAATAAGCAGAGCAGGACAATGAACCTGCATTCCCTATGTCCCAGAGAAGGCCTGAGTACTGGACTAACTTCAGCTATATATAGCTTCAATATTTTTGGAGAAGAAGGAAGAAGAGTTATGTGAAACACACAAACATGAAAGCTAGCATCTATGTGTTTTCTTGTGGATGCAGTTCTTCTGTAAGGTAGCATGAGTAGGTGCTAAAACCATGAGCAAGGCTGATAACAAGGGTCTTTCTGACACTGACTGCCACTGTGCTCCTGAACAGGGACACAATGAGCATCTGAGCCAATCAAACTCCTACCAGTCCTTAAAGAAACTGTGCCACAGAACCATCCATGACAGTGCTTTGGAAGGCCACTGGCATGGCACTCTCTCCAAATACATGTAATAACATTCAAAAGACAAGATGAAGGAAATTAAATAATTATTAAAATTACAGTTTGATGCCACTGACTTACCTATTGCAAAAGAAGAACCACAAATATTTATCTGATGATCCATAACACTGGTAACAACCCCAACATTTACCCTGTAAAGAATAAGAACCTGGAAAAAATACTTGAGCTCTTGAAGCGTGTTTTGGTGGGGGTCACGTTGCACAACAATTGATGGCACGACTTTCCTTTTCCTACACCTGGAATCTGTGCCCAAAATCTTCATTTTTGAAGCTCTGTGGTCTTTAAGTAAGTGTGTTTCAATGGAGTTAGCAGGCACTTCCTGAGCCATCACCTGCCCTTGCAAGCCATGCCTTTGTCATTCTCACTGCATCGTTCCAAGTCCTGCTGGCACTTGAGCCTGGCTGCAAGTGAGAAATGAACCAGGAGGGCAAGCTAAGAGCTCTGGGACCACTCTTATAACAACTTTGCTCTGAGTGTCTGAGGACTCCTTAGTACCCCTTGCTTTAAAGTACCTTCTGATGCCAAATCATTTATTTTGCAGTAGCCAAAACGTGCTCACCATCACTTCACTACACTCAAGTAACCAGAACATTTTATTTCCATAGGACCCCAGGGCAGCACAGCTCCTTTTGCCAACCAGTACTTCCTAATTTCCACCTTAGCTTTCTCAACAGTACAACACAGGAAAAAAACCCCATGCTCATGGTCAAATGATAACGCCAACTTAATTACTGTGTATGATATCTCACAGACTTTTCTGTGACTACATGCAATGAGAACACTGACCAATTTTACCAAAGGTTAAAGTTAGCTTGCTTTCAACTCTTACTCCATCATTATTTTTAAACAATTCCATATGAAAAAGCTTACTTTGCTGGATGAAATCCTTTTGCCATTTTGTGCTGCTCTGGAGCAGCGAATGAATCAAAATATACATAAAAAAGTCAATGGGAAAATAACTCAAAATGCCAGCTTTATTTTTTCACAGAAGAGACCAAGAATTTAGAAGTTATACCACAAGACAAAGCTGCTAAACAAAAAGATCTGCCTGCTGGGTTTGCTGGATTGAAGAAACTGTTAGAAATGTTTTTTATGTTCCCTGTATTACAGATAATGTGTATATGAACAGGCCACTGGCTCCTGTTGGGTTTAACTGTCAATTATAATCACATTAAGCCTAAATGTTTACAATAAAAAAGGTAAAAGACATTATTTATATTGGTTGGGGCTTTAAAGTAGAAAAAACTGTGTATGAGACGTTGGAAAATAAAGCATGAACCTTTGTGTATACTGCTTTCAGTGATTTTGGTCAACTGTGAACAACACTGGATTTCACAGAATCATAGAATAGTTTGGTTTGGAAGGGACCTTTTAAGGCCATCTAGGCCAACCCCCAAATACATTTAGCAGATGCCATTCATCCACTTAGCAGATTTTTAGTCTACCTCAAAGGTAAGCCCAGTGAAAATTCAATACTTTCAGGGCACAGACTGAAATAAAACCCCACAAAATCCCTTAATATTGTAAGATGACAATGTAAGAAATACATGTTTTAAGTAAGTGAAGAGAGGAGATTGTTATACATGTGCCTCCTTCTAACGCTCCTATTTAAAGAAGCTTATTCTCTGTGTCTGTAGCAGCTGCCAAAGTAAAGTAGCCAGGATGGAGAAAACCCCTTCAATGAACCACTGAAGGGGAGCAAGACATACTGGATTGGTTTATAGAGCTAGGAAAGCAAATAAGCTTTCAAACTTTACTAAATGTCTATATTTAACACAGGCAAAAATAACACAGGCAAATATTTATATTAGGCTCAAACAACCTGCAGGATCTTAAAATGAAAGGTTTCCTGAAATGCAGAGCATTTTCATTATGGTTACTATTACGATTTTCAGCTTCTGCCACCAAGGAGTCTCAGGAACAGGTAAAGGGTTTATGACTTACAACAAAAGGTTTAAGAACTTTAAAATGTGGATATATCCATCACAGGCAAAGAAAGATGCTGAACAGTGGTACTTCACTGCTTAAAATACGCCACTATTTATTAAAAACAGGAACTCAATACCCGTTGATGAGAAGCAGCAAACTCTGCAGAACAAGTATAAAGCTGTAATTTCTCCAAGCTTCAATATGAGCAAACTGTTTATATCTGAAAAAATATTGTTTTAAAAACTGACTGGGCTAACAAGCAGACAAGCCTCTCTAAGGGTATACATTATCATGTTTGTATATTTGAAATATATACTCCTGATTAAAACCATGAAACCAAATGGAAACAGGAGTTTTCAAAAGGCTTAGAATATAATCTGGTTGGTTTGTTTCTTATTTTATTATTAGGATTTAAAACCTCTCATCTGTTCTCTTTGCTTCTGAATTATTTTATCTAGAAAGAGATGCCAAAATAATAATAAAAGGAGTATAAAGAAGTATTTAGCACCTGTCAGATCTTGTTCTAATTCCCAATGTCAGGCTCGGAATCCTGGGACTGTATAAAAGCTATGACTGGAAACTGTCAAGCTCAAGTTTTACTTTGTTTACCGAGGTCGTAGCAGTCCTTAAAGAGTTACAACATTCAAAAGACAAACTGATGGAAATTGAAAAGATTATTAAAATGCCAATTTGATGCTGGATCTGCTGCCCTTCGGAGGAGGAGAAGCACAGCCAGCATTCAGGCAGACATGCATCTGATTCTTCATCCAGCAGCCAAAACAGACATTATCTTAATTACTGTAATAAAACTGAAAACAGACCAGCCTACTTCCTTGCATATCTGTGACAAGACAGCCACTATTTTCTTGGATCAAACCCTATATATCTGCAGCTTTCTGCCACTGCAGCTTGTAATCCACAACTTCATTAGCTGCTGACACAGATTTATATGTATTCCACCACTATTTTGAGATAACATGTAACAGGAACAATTTACTTACTGTACTGCTACGATATTCTGTTTTCCTAGAAAATAGGAATAGGGAGCTTGCAGATATTTCTCACATCAAGAAAACAGCAACATTCTGAAGAAGTTGCTGCTCCAAAAAGGTACATAACTTGAGGGATATTAGAGCTACATAATTTGCAATATTCTCCTTCCACACAATTCATTTTTCTCATGTGTCTGTGTTATTGCTAGTCCACTGTACTGCCCTTCCGGACAACATTCTTCCTTAGTGATTAACCCTTACACTTAAATACTGATAGTTTTCTTCTGCTGTTTGCATTAATGCTGTGGTTAGATGGGTTTCTTGTTACCAACTGGCAAAAGCAAAATAAGGTATTAACAACAGTACTCCACAGAGTAGCAACTACACTTCTTGCACAGAAATCTTAGTTCCAGAGACTTAGAGGGGGAAAATGGGATATAGAGTTGATGAACACTGGGCAGTAGAGGAGGAGACAGAAATGTAAGCAAGCCCCTTGCTATGCTGATGAAGGACTTGGCATATAGTTTCTTACTTAGTCTCCACTCCTGCTATTAGGAAAGGGTGAGCTGGGCCAGCATGGCTGTATTTTTAGTAATGCTCCTTGCATTCTGTGCCCGCTCACTGTTTTCTGCCTTGTGGTTACAAGCCAAGCATGCTTCATATGTGTACTCTGGACTCAAGGGCCCCAAACACGCCTTGTATCGCTTAGAGTTAGAATAATAAACTCTGGAAAACAAGGCTCACATCCTAAACATTGCTACTGGACATCTGGAACAGGACACAAATTGCAAGGCAGCTTTACATGGCTATATAAACTCTGTTATTCTGTATAAAGTCTTTTAAATATTTTGATTTATTTCAGGTTATATATATCTGTTTTCAATTCTGGCTATTGTTACTCTTAATGGTAAGCAAAAACCAGATATGCATTATCATGGCCACAATTTTCAAACCTAGGTATCAGATGTCAGGTTCATCTTCTGCTCAGCAAACAGATAGCTCAATAGTCAGCATTTTATGATTTCTCACTACCTACAACAAGGGACAATACTCTATTTGCAGCTCTCACATACTTTTATGTAACAGATGAGGGTAAAAAAATTCTCAAAACAGGGTTCACATGGGGTTAAAAGTTATTAAGGTTTTCACCAAATAATCTTTTATAGATATCACATGGTGCTTGGAAAATGTGCTGTTACATCCACAGCAAAACTTCAATTAAAAGAATCAATCTAGCATTTATTAGCCAGTACCAAAAATTATCATTTGAGAAGATCAATATCAAAGTTAAATCTTTTTAAAGATCTTGACCATTAATGAAAAGAAAATCCCTCCCTTATAAGATATGTTTATAACATATATTCAGAATAGGTTCCCTCTTTTCAATAACCTTTTATGATGTTCAAATTGAGAATCCTCCAATTTATGTTTCTACATTAGCAAGACTTTCCTTTATTATATCTAAGTCCATGATTTTGGTCCTTTTTTCCAGGTCTACCACTGGAATAAAGAATATCTCTCAGTTTATATCTTAAAATTTTATCATCTAAATTATATCAACCATAGACCCCATTTAATACTTAGTGCTGAGATACGTGTACGATACAATGTGAGTCCATTCCCTAATAATCAATATTATTGTGACATCGTGCTTGAAGTAGAGGTACATGCAGAGAGGTACTTGACAAGAGATCTCTTTCCTGCCTAGAAAATTGTTTTCCATGAAGTAACTGTCCAAATAAGCACTGGGTATCAATTCAGAGCTCGGCCTAGAAATACCCTGCTAAATCTAGGAGTTCTATGAAATGTTCTTGTGGGGAAGACAGGGAAGTCTAGGCTGACAGCTCTACTTCATTGCTGCACAAGTGGCCTAACCCACAGGACAGGATCTCTTGTTTAAAACCTGAGCTGGATTGTTTAACTTCTGGCCCTCCAGGGATACCACAGATTACAGTCACAGTCAAGTTCACAGCAGCCTGGTGGTGTCTGAGAGCAGAGCAGCAGGACCATGCAGCGCCTGCCTTCTCACAAAGGATTTCATTGTTGCAGGCACTGTGGATGGCTGGAGAGCCCTGAGGTGGTCCCGGTGCATTAGCCACCAGCATATGCTGTCCTATCAGCTTCCCACTGTGCCACTCAACGGCACAGCAGGCCAAGGTCTGCACGCAGTAAGAAGAGCAGTGTATAAAAATGGAATGACAACTTTTGCGGTGACAAGTAACAGCCTAAAACAGTTCTATCAGAAAAAAAAAAAAACAAATGAATTTTGTGCCCCCCATGATCTCTATTGAGGAGCATAAAGAAGTTCCCAACCTGGAAACATTTTACATAGAGGATATGTATTAACAGAACAATTCTAAACTCCTTTTGCCAAGAATGGTGAAAGCCTGATCTTATTTTGGCAAAACTTCTCTTCATGCCTCAGTGTCAGAGCACTACTCAGTAGATTTTTTCCTTCTCAGTAACAACTTTATGATCAGAGTATAGTCAGTTACTCTGAGGTACAGAGTATACTACAGCATATCTTATGTTCTATGATTCTATGTTTGTTTAATGTTCAAACATGTATCAACTGAGGTGGAGAAAGAGAAATCCTGGATGCTGACTGAATAGGCTGCATTGCCTCTTACTACTATTTAGCATGAATAAAGGGGCATCTGTACTTCTCACAAAGAGAGGCCGCTTTTTGTGCTGCAGGTCATGTATCACACGACATGTATTACTCTATTGTCACATATTTAAGAATTCAATAAATTTGAGCCCTGTTTCTGCCACCTTAATCTGTGTTTGGCAATACCTTTTTTGATTTGAATCACCCTGAATACCACGGACTTCTGTAACATGACAGAATTACACTGCATTCACTTCTTAAATGAGAGTTGGCTCAGGTGATGGAAGACATTTAATTTAAACTGCTCTACTAATCACTTACACAAAAGCTTTTGATCTAGAAGTGAGGGACAGCAGTTCTGAAATCTCCCAAGTTTATTCTTCTCATTTCTTTCTATGCTCAAATGAACAATCCAAGCTGGAAATCAAGAACAATCAGCACCTTTGGATAAAATCCAGAGGGCTCCTGCATATGCAGGTACTAAGATCAGATACTTCTTGGTGTAACTGACTCAACCCTCCAAAATTATTCTTCTACTACAAAGGACAGATGTTCTTGAAGGAAGTGCTTGTACAGTGCTTGTACATGGGGTACAAACACCTCTATTATTTGGGTGAAGCACATGCTTGCTTCAGAAACTGCAATGATGTTACTCGCTCCTGTAGCCAGAACTATTATTCCACTAAGAGAAGGGTAATTTTTATTCTTTTTCAGCATTTTTTTTTTCAGTAAGCATTTGACTGTTGGCAGCACTCACCTGGAATGTAAAATGTTGGCAGCTTCCAGAAAGGGAAATTTCAGTGAGTTTGGATGGTCTCTTTGGTCTCATATTTCATGCAGTTCTTTTTCCATGTGCCTGGGTCCCAAGCCTACCAGCAGCAGTTCTTACCTACAGCTTTGGTTTTTATTTTGTGTTTTAACAACTTCATTTTTTTCAGCCCTAGCACTGTATTTTACCCTTCAGGTATTCACTGTAAAGCTTTGTCAGCCTTATTTTTCCCTGAAATGTGTAACAGTCCAATGGTGGTAGATTCCAGCACGTGCACCATGAAGCTCTCAAATTTTGACTCTCACAGTGTCAGGGTGTCCTACACTGTAAAGAAGTCCAGATTTGGTGGCAGACACATACCTTGTGCTCACTCCCCACAACCCTGGTTAGGTTACACTAACATTTTGCATTAGGAAATCCCCTGACAAATGTAGTAATACTTTTCTTTACAGAAAATACAATTCCTTTCCTGATGGTGGTATTTTAAAGAACAGGAACTGGATTAGGCTGCTCTAGAGACAAATCAATTAAAGAGGTGAGTTTAGCTGATCATAAAATACCTCTTGAAGTCCTGGACACTTAGCAGTGATAAAACCCTCTCTCTAACAATGAGTAAAGGAGATGAAGCTTGCAATTCTGATAAATGACTTACAAGAAGCAAGACTTGGTGCAGGTAACTAATTACATCTCAGTGATGACAGGGTGAGCAGAGGGAACTTCCTGAGCTGTTTCTTTACTGGTTATTACTATGTGACTACAAATGGTTCTGCTGAGCAGCCTCACTGGAATGCTCACTTCCATGAATGTGGTGTTGGCACAGGGCTACAATGGCTGTTGCCTGATGAACAGATCAGAGAGGACAGACCAAGTGCACCTACCTTCCATTGACTCCAAAACAGAGTTGACATATTCCATGCAACACCGCTGTGGCACTTTGTAGAAAAGTTGCTATTTTGGGATTCTCATCAATAGGGCCTTGAACAGAGAGGAAGCAGCAACACAGCTTGTCTATCAGTCCTATATTCACCACGTAACTAGAAACAGAGGAAAAATCATATCAAAAAAACAGTCCTGTGCCACTTTGGTAACTTTGCAAAAGAAGTAATTTCTGTTTCTCTACTACCAAGCCATACAAAATGCAGGTTGTGATTACTTCTATACTCTTTCTGAAAGGGGTCAATAAACAATTCAACTTACACTAAGTTCAGATGTGGCTCTCTGTAACTATCAGTAGTTTCTGTTAAGAGATCTGTCTGTTGTAGGACAATCTGTATTATACTGTACAAGAAAGATGAGTGTAAATATTTATTTTACCATGCTCCTACGAGGACAATGGAATTTTGCCATAGTTATATGATTTATAATAATCTTGATAGTTCTACAACAGCACTTCTTTTTAGCATGAAGAGATAAACTTTGTGGAACATGCTGATTCAAGAAGACAATGATGCTACCCAGACGATGTTTTATCGCAATACATGGACCATAACAGCCATTACCCTGTTGTTCAGTTGGTTTTCTTTTGCTTTCATTTTTAGTATAGATGCAACAGTTAAGGGACCAACAGAATACACAGGTAACAACCCTCCATCGTAAGTACAGGAGAATCGGGATCTGAAAGCCTCCCGAGGAGCTCAACCAAAACTCTGTGCAGAGAAAACCATGCTAGGGAGGTTCTGGTTGTTTAACTGAAAGCTCCACTTCCTTTTTTATTATGAGAGTAGATCAGATCACCACTGCTTATCAACACATTACTACTGCTGATGCTTCTTCTTTGAACTGCTTAGAAACATACCCAAAACATTTGCTGTTAGTCCTCGTACCAAGATCGCTCTTCACATGCCAGGTTCTCCCATACTTAGAACATTATCAACTCTACTTAAACAGTGCACACAGTGATTTTTTCTCCATGTCACTTTGCTGATATAACCTGACTTGACAAACATGCTGTTCTGTCTACCTGTCTGTAAAGTCCATTTGTTGGGCATTGCCACTTAGAGCCTAGGCTCCTTGGGATGGAAGCACCATTGGCTGTATGTTTCCATAATTCCAAAACCACCCTGCCGTGACAAACTACAGGACATTACCAAATAATCCTCATTCTAGTCAATAAGTTATAGTGATTATACAGTGCTTGCCACAGGAAGTGTGCAAGTATTTATTAAAACTAACTATTCCATCACATAGGAATTGCAACCTTACAGTCTGATTTTGGGAAAGCAGGGATTTTAACCTCCCCAGTTTTCAGACAGTGCTGTTGCTCAAAGACTAAGCTCTCACCTGGGCTAGAAGCCAGAGTTTCTGCCAGAGTACACCCTGCTTTTGGGTGCAATGAAAGTAATTAAAAATAAAAATACATTGGATATAAAGCACGAAGTCTAAGTGCAGAATGAAAGATTTTTAAAGCTGCTGAAACACAGCAGTTAAAACCAAAGACACACAGAGGTTCTTCATTGCTTGGGTAAGTTTGTCTGCTCTATTTAGCAACATAAAGGTTACCAGCATTAGGTTTCTTGCAGATTTTGATCTGAGCAGTTCACCTGATCATACAGGTGATAAGCAAGCTCTCCTGTGTTAGCAGAGTAATTCCAGGAACAGAGCTGGCTGTTAGATACATCACAGTCACAGAGAAATTCTTTATGAAAAAGGAGGGGAAATAAAGACCTCGATACAGCTAATTCTGATGGATGGTAACTCACAAAAAGGCACAACCATTCTCATCAATATTCTCTTCCTTTTTCCCTAAGAACATCCCTACAGTTTGACTGACACCCGCAAAACACCTTTGTTGTCCCCCTTCCTTCGCAGCCACACCTGGATACAAAGTGGCTGCTCTTTTGGCAGGGAAGAAATGGATGAGAGCTTCCAGTCTGCTGGACTGCTCGTTAATGGCACCCAGAGACAATGAGAAGAGCATGGAGCACTCCCTTTCTTGAGGAAATGAGCATGCAGACAAGTGGAATCTATATCTCTAATCTATAATTTGAAATAATTTGGCTTTCCCCTCTGATACTGAGACAGCACGTAGACAATTGTTTATGCATCAGGTCTAGCAGCCCCCAAAAGAAACTAAAAAATATCCAACTTTCCTCTTTCTTGTCCTATCTTCCTAAAACTCTTGTTTAATCAACAACCCAAAGACATACGATACAATGACCTGGAGGTGAAAGATTCTCATTAATAATAGAATTTGTCTGGTTTTGACTAGTTTAAAATGCCCTCTCTCTTTTTTTCCTAATTGCGCTATTACCTTGTCATCGTGCCTTTCATTCTCCATTTATAACCAGATCCCCTAAAGTGCCTCAGGTGAGGGACCTAGTTGGATTCTCATGTATCTTCTTATCTTAAGGGTATGCCTGTGCTTGGCCAAGTCAGTGTCAGATGTCTGTTCAGCACAAATATCAATAAGCAGACCTCCCACCCTCCCATTCACAAGTGGGGAGAATACAACATCCTGAAATTTCACACTCTATCAAAACCTGTTTGGGGAGAAGGCGGGTTACCTGAGAACAAGAAAGTTTGAGAGGTCACTGGTATCTATGACAACTATTTGCCTTCCTCCTCCAGCTGTCCTTTTTGTATCCATCAGCATCACACCAGACTTTGAAAAGTCTGAAGATGCTCACTGTGACACATTTTCAGTGGCATACAGTAAGAATTTCATTTCTTCAAAGGGCTGATGACTAGGTAATTTACTAAAAGGACTACATACACTTGTAGCAAGCATAATATATTTTATATATAATATACTAAACATATAGTAATTATATGTATTAACATATTCAGGTCAAAGAGTTTTTACCAAAGAATTAGAATGTTTTAAGTAAAAATGAGTGTGTCAGTGTATTCTTTTACTCATCTATTACAACTCATGGACGATTTTGATTGAAGTTCTGCTCAAGAAATACACTTACAAAAAAAAACTACTATTACAATACAGCTACATTATATACTGGTTGAAATAAAGATCATACAAATCATTGGGTAATCATTGTAATAGGAAGTATATATTTTATGGCAAACTTATATGACTCAGAGGTGACCTTATCACTCTCTACAACTTCTTGAAAGGAGGATGTAGACA
>JBAFWW010053714.1:11096-24289 GCA_036873685.1 Agapornis canus | reverse complement strand
TCACCATCCCTGGGTGTGTTTAAAAAGAGACTGGATATAGAACTTGATGACATGGGTTAGTTAGATGAAACTGATGGAAAAGACACACAAAAAAAGCCCCAAATTAGAAGACTCTTAGTTTTCTGTATTTCTGTGCCTGCAGTGTTTCGAAGAACACTTTTGTCTGAGATTACAGGACTTCAGTAGTCATCTTGACTACACACACAAACTGCTCTTATTAAGAGTTAAAGCAATTTGTTCCTTTCTTAAATCACTGCATTTTATCTCTGTAGTAAAGGAGGTTTAGAAAAGGTTCATTTTATTCTATTTCATTTCTTTTTTAACCTGATCAGGTCTTGGACTCTGCTGTTGAAGGCTTCCACTAGTGAGGATTTACTTTTCACTTCTTGCAGTATCTTCAGTGCAGTAGAATGATTGTTTCCATCTGGGAACCTGGAGATCAGACATCTGAAAATGACAGCAGTTACCCTCAGAAGTCCTGTGGTTAAATCTTCAAATACCTGCTTATTTGCACTTCTGCCTGGAGTAGCATTATGCTCGTCAGGCACGCTAACCTGAGAAAAAAGGAAAAGACAAGCAGAATTGAGCAGAAAGAATCCAAGTTTGTAGAGAAATACTTGAAAACTGCATATGAGTACAGCAAAAATAAAGTAACACGTTCTAGCAGTGCTCATGGACCTTAAGGTATTCAATGTACAAGAAAAGTTCTTACACCCCTTATGCAGATAAACAAGCTGAAACAGAATAAATCAAGTCAAAACAGTACTTAGAACTGAAGGAACCTTATAGCATCAGAGTATTTCATTAATATGACTGTGTTCTATGTGGAGAAACAGGATTTCTGATGAGTCATGAGCTTCTGCGTAAGTGAATTCAGAAGAACGTGTATTACCTGCTCAGGTACACAGAGGGTAATAGACAGCTGGTTTAAGCCAGCGAAAGAGGGCAACCTTGCCTGAACTGAGACATGAATTCCAGTGGTTCCCCTTCACACCTGACATAGCCTGCAAGAGAACTGCTAAATCTTCCAAAGCCTACAAAAACAAAAGAGTCCCGATTTTGTAAGAAATAAAAGGCAGCTGGAACAGAAATTTCTGCCAGGTAGGGCAGGAAGCACATAAGAACTCCAAATCTTTCCCTTCTTAATCTGATGAGAAGAATCCATCACCACCACCACCCCCAAAGCCAACCAAATCAACCCAAAAAAGCAACAAGGAACTGAGAAGACATAACGACTGCACAAATTCTAGGGCACAACCTGACGCACTGGACCATCATAAGGGATGCCATGAATAATTAGTTCTAAAAGATGCAATAGTAAATGCTTTCTACCCACAAATCTCTAATGAGGCAAAAAGAAAGTTTGAGCACTTTTGTGGATATCTTCATATTTTAACTATTTAGAAAGCAGGAAAAATATGTCCCATGAATAAGGCCTGAACATCTCAATATAAACCAGCACCTGATGACCACTGCTCTTGTCCATCAGGTGTCAGAAGCACAACATGCAGTTTTCTCTAAACAGACCTTTTTAAATCATTAAACTAGAGCCCACTCCTAAAAAGGCAGAGAAGTCGAGACGTACTACACATAAATCTGAAGACAAATCTACGTGCTGGACACAGACCTGGAAGGAAATCCTTGTGGAGTGTGAGTTTTTAAAGACATTTATTTTACTTGCTCATTTCTACAGCACAAGATAATTTAAGCCAGCTGAAATTCTGCCCTACTACGATCACACAGTAAGTGAAGTGTGAGTGTGGAAGCCCTGCAGTTTTACAGGCAGAATGTTGGCAGCACAGATACATCAATCATGACACAGGCTCCCTGGTACCTCCCCTATGCTTCACGTTGTTGGACTCCATACACCAACAGCCCATGCAGAGGTGCTTTTATGAGACAGCTTGAGCCTTTCAGCACTGTAATTAGTGATCGATATTGGCTGAAGCTTTATTTTCACTCGAGGTGAAAATCTTTTATACCTGGTACACGCCAGTGAGGGCACAGAAAACCATTCCTCTCTGTAGAGGTATCAGGAGGGATTCGATAACACTTGGTGACAAAGAACAACATGCATGTTTCTTTATTATTCATTAGCTCTGAGCCTTGTGTTGGTACTTAAAACTCATTGTAATAGTCTGTTGCTGGTGACTAGCCAAGTGAGCAAGTGAGAAGCCTTCAGCTGCTTATTCAAGTTCAATAGGAAAAAATAATACTACGTTGCTCCAGTAACTTCTGTTCACTAAAATAATTCATGCCTAATGATCCCAATTGGCTGCTGAAACAGAAAGATCAGGCTTTGCAATGTATAAATCCATTGAAATGTGGTGACTTTGTACCAGGAACTCTAGGTTTTAAAAACTGCGAACAAATGCTCCTCACTGCTACTTCATCCAAGAGAAAAAAATCATATGTAACTTATTTCTTAAAAGACTTAATATTATTTTGCAGTAGAGCCTTCCATTTGCTGTAATGAACAGTAGTATAAACAGGTAAGTCTAT
This sequence comes from Agapornis canus, assembly GCA_036873685.1. NCBI lineage: Eukaryota > Metazoa > Chordata > Aves > Psittaciformes > Psittacidae > Agapornis > Agapornis canus. The sequence goes on along the minus strand of JBAFWW010053714.1, from coordinate 21,787 downwards.
TTTTGAATGTACACAGAAGAACTATATTTTCTATGTATACAGCCCTTAGCTACCGAAGTTCATGCTTTAATATAGAACCATAATATAAGACAGCTCTTCCTAATCTGTAAAATAAATAGATCTGGTACTCTTAGCACAATCGTTTATTGTGGAGCTGATTTTTCCCATTTGATTCTGGGGCAAAGTGTGTCTGTGTGTATTCATATAAAGTGAGAACAAAAGTAGGTTTTATATTCTGCATGTCAAAGAGGAGGTAGAAAGAAATACAGAAAATGGGTAAATTTGAACTTAATATATAAGAATATATTCTATATAAAAGTTATATATAATAATATGTAATAAGTATATGTTATATATAACTTCTAATAATTCCTATCTTTAATATTTTCCATTTAAATGAGTGACAAAAGATCAGCTCCTTTACTGAAGAAGTAATTAATGGGTTAGTCTGAAAGTGTGTTGAGATTTACGTTCAAAATTAATTGGAGTGCTTGCAAAAGCGATGTTTTACTTTGCTTGTTGATTATTATATTGGGCAAGGGGGTAGGAAATCTTAAGATTTAATAGTGCAATTATGAAAGCTTTCAAGCCCCGATTTCTCTGTGTTGATTACACAAGGAGTTACTGATACTCAGAAAAAACTAAGTTTGTTGACCATGGGCTTTGGATGTGTTAAAACATTCTGCATTTTTATTTCTAAGGCTTAGCAGATTTACCAGTTTAACTGACTCAAATCTACAGCTATGATTACACACTTACACTGACTTGTCAAGTAATTGGTATAAAATACTATTAAATCACAAAGAAAATCAGGAAAAATGTAACCACTGTTCAATTATTTCACACATCCAACATCTCAACGCTATTTTAGCATTTATGATGAGAGCCCATACTGGGCCTAATCAAGACTCCTTCTTTCTTTAAATGGCTTCTTGAACCAGAATGCTCTGACCAGCTTCCCTGGTACTGTCTCTATACAATTGCTAAGCCATCCAGCAGAGAATTCCCCTTGTGTCAGGATTCCCTTGCATGTATGGAGCTGCCATAAGCTCTTCAGCTCTGCCCACCATCTAGGACTTAATCCTGTAAGATGCTGAACAATATGGCCCCAATCCAGTAAAGCACTTAGGCACACATTTAATAGAGCTGAAAATGTTATTCCATTCTGACTCGAAAGTACCTCCACATATCACAGTGCATTTTTTTCCATGCCAACAAAAAAACCCACACCAGTTTCCAGTTAGCAATGTAAAGCTCTGTCACTGAAAACTCATTTATGTTTTTGTCTCATAGAAAAGCATAATCCTTCACTGCCATGAGGAATTTAATAAATATAGAGCTGCTAAACCTAAATGCAAAGTCTTCAAACCTTTGGAAGGGCCCAATTCCTGTTCATTTGGTTACTTATGTTCCATTCTTCTCTCATTAACAGCAACGATTTTGCGCTTTTTGCACTTATTGCACTTGCCTCAAAAGCACTCTGGGAAATGTATACTTTCAAAATACTATCTATATGAAGTCAGACTTTCTACGTAGCAATGACTGAACTAAAGAAATGGAAATGGCCCAGGAAGTCTATGGGCTTCAGATGGAGCAGATGAAGGTTTCACCTCTCAAATCCCCTGCCCCTAAATATTTGAACGTGTCATTTCTCCCACTGCATCCCTGTTTTCAATTCCTACAGATTAACACACTGGCTTCCTACTGAAGGGAATAAACAAAATGTAAGTTTTTTTTGTCTTTTAAAATTCACATTATTAAAAATAAATAAAAAATCCATGAAGTTTCTGGGCTTTTCTACATTGCCAACACTGACTGAATTGCATTAGAAATGATCAACCCACAGAGCTGACTCTGAGGTACCTTTTTGTCAACTTTGATATTCTAGGTGCTGGTCCTCAAGTCTCCAACTAGCATCAAAATGGGAGGGAGAGCAGGTTTTTTAGATCTCTTAGTGATCAAGGAGGTAGAAACTGTCCACATGGTCATGTTATTAAGGGCTAGAAGGACTATCAGTGCCACAACAGCAGAACACTGTGGAGACAGCATGTCATTTGAAAGGGATCAGGACAATCAAGCAGCACACACATGCCTTTGATTTTACAGTTCTTGTCATAATCAGTGCAAACATGAAGCCACCTTACTTGCTGCATACAGAGGATTAAAGACTGAACCGCAAATGGTTAAAAAACTAGCAACTGTGATAGAATGGAGACTGTTGTTTTGAAGCACCCAAATTAAATGGCAGTACATACCAGTGAAGAAATGGAGGAGAAAAATTACTTCACTAGGACGAGATAGACAGATTAACTTAAACCCAGCCAAAGGGATTGTACTTCATGAGTAAAATGTCATAGGCCACCTACCTACAATACAGTCTGTAGATTTAAGCACTGTATTTTGGAGAAAAGTAACAGGAACTCACTTTTGAACTCTGCACTTGTTTGATCTCTACTTAGATTGCAGTGCTCATTTCACATGTTTTTACATTCACTAATGAAATTTCATTTAGAATTTTCAGGTATTATGCATTTAAGATTGCCTTTAAAAAAGGCATCTGCAGTTCTGTGTAGCATGCAATTCCAAAACGAAGCAAGAAAGACTTCATGAAATCTTGCATATTTATATGAACAAGAAATGTAACAACAAAAATGTCTCAATTTCTAATTCTTAATGAGCACTTATTTGCATTACGCTTTAACTGATAACAGCAGGTCTGTTGTGATTAGAAAGATCTGACTGAATGACCAAAATCTGCTCAGAGATTTACTGGACAAGGTGGTCATGTCCAGCTTGTTATTCTCAAAAGGTTTCTGAAATCTCCCTTTGATTCACCTGAGAACATAATAACTAGAAAACAAACTGCCATGCTCTTCTTATTGTGAAATCATAAAAAGAGAGCAAAAGAAACCCCAAACTAAAACCCTCAACTGTTTACCAAACATAGACTTATTTACGACTGCAGGCACAGGCATGTATGGTTTATGCATGTGGCTTTTTGAGATACTTTCATGGAAAAGCACATGACAGCTGCCACTGGACTGAAAAGATAAAACTTAAAGCCCTTATCCTTACATGCTTACAGCTCCTTGTTTCTCTCAGTGTCAAACCTCCAAAATACACAATTAGAGAAGTTCTCATTATTTTGCAATTATTCTCCAGACACAGCAGACAAAGAAGAGCAAAGATAGCTGTCTGTAGGTGAATGAGGTTACAGCTCAAGCAGATGACATTCTATGGATGTAGGTGGGAAGGCCTGATCCATTAACCACTGAAATCAGGAAACACACTACTACTGACCTCCAACAGACACTGACTTGAGCATTTCCTGAGCTAAGGAGGTTTGGTACCAAGCTTTCATTAGAGAAAAACTATGCTTGCTTTTATGTAATTCTTCAAGCTATATTTTGAGGAGAAAAATGTTACATCCATGTAAAGAAAAATGAACTTTTGGTCACCACTGAGGAATGAGAGTTTGGAATTTTAGTTTTTAAAATGTACAGCTCTGAGTTTTAGCAAAAATAAAGCTGACATTGCATTCAACAGATGAATAAAATCAAAACTAAAGCCCCATTAACTTGGAAGTAAAGTTCATACTGGCTATATTCAAGAATATGTTTAAAGGTTGCTCAAAACTGGATTCCTTCTATGTCTATATTCAGCATCCAGCAAATACTGGCATACTTGTTTAACAATTTGGTAAAACCTTGTAAATATACATTCTCAGTCACTACTCCTGGTATTAGTTGGGGGTTATTTTCCAACAGTGAGTGGAAATACACACAACACAGGCAAAGGCAGCATCACACAGCTCACCAAACTAGGAATACTGAAGGCAGCTAAATTCTTTGGAGGGGTGTCTTCTAGTATTTGGGTATTCAGAGCTTGAGCCAATCAAAAAAAAAAGTGCTCTCCATCTGTCCATTTCTTTTTGTAAATAAGAAAAAGTCAAACCTGATCTGATTTATTACATTTTCAAGAGAAAAAAATCAGGGTTAGAAAAGCAGCACTGTATTTACCTTTTTGTACTAAATATGTGCTTTATGGAACTATGAAGATATCCTAGTTTAAGGGCCAATTCTGCCTGAAGAGAACATAAGAGACTTTATGCATAGGAAAGAAAAGTCCACTGTGGATCACGGGAAACATTAAGCTTTAATTACAGGTTAGCTGCAGTTTAGGGGTTAGCATTTGGCAACAGACTGGAAACAGGTCTAAGTGCAGTAAATTTTTCTTATGCAGTATCTCTGATCTGTAGGTGGCCAGCATTTCCCAAGAAATACCCTCTATGTTTCTTCAGGTAAAGCACAGGGCATTTGCACAGTGCTACACTGAGAAAAGAGAAGGTGTCTGGCATCAGAATGAATCTCATCACTTGGGAAGTGCTGAAGGATTTCATCTCCTATGTAATTACCCACGGAGCCCATGCTCTGGCTCACAGTGGGTACCCAGCAGTGACTGGCCCAGCACAATGCACGCACCTTTCACTAAGCATATTTGAAATCTAATACCTGAAATCCTCTTGGAAAGATCTGGCGAAGAACAATGAGCTGGCAGCTACTTAGAGGAGAAGGCACAGGTTGCATTTGGGTTTCCTTTGTGTCAGGGTCCTTTGGACTATCTTTTGAAAGTGTTCATCTACAGTCCTATGGCTTGTTGATTCTAACAGTCATTTAAATTATTTAAAGTATGTACATAACTTTTCAATTAACAAACTGCTTGGCTCATGAAAATACACAGACACAATTTATAAGTAGAAAACCAAGACTAAATATCTTATGATAAGCAGGTCACTATGAATTAAAAATGAGTTTTCAAATAAAATATTTAATGACATTTCAAATTAAATGAAACACTGGAAAATTAGAACTTTCACATTAAAGAGTCTTGCTATTTACGCACTTCAGCAAATCAAACTACAGCAATGCACTGACCTACCTTGCACCCCCAGTATTGAAACATGCAAGAATCAAACACACAGGGACAACTCCTAATATTCTACACTTTAAATATTACTAGAGGGTGAATCAAAGAAGAAAATCTCAGAAAACATTAAAGATAGAACACTATCTGCTCACTAGAGTTCCTGGTACATGTGCTTTTGCAGAATTTATTAGCTGAAGCAAGTATATCTATTTGGATAGAAATATAGCAGATACAGAGAGATACCAAATACAACAGGAGTCCTGTTCTGAGTCTTTATTCTCACATATCTCCTGGTGTTCTTACACTCTAATTAATATGTTTGTGAACCACATAAAAATGTCTAAATTAAAATAGCTATTCTACATACCGTAAACTGGTGTATCAACAGGTCCATTAGAAAAGTGATCTTATTGCTAAACAGAACGTAAATGCAGTTTTCTGCGCAGTTACTGCAGGTGAGGCTGTAAACATTCACTGCACTGCTGAGGGACCTGAAAAATCCAAGAAAAAGAAAGCTAAGAATTTTACTTTATTTCTATGGTACATTAAGAAGAAATAAATGGAAGCGCATCACAAACCAATCCTTCAGCAATTCCCATTCATTTTCTTCAACTTGGAATTCCAGACAGAACTCAAAATTTACATGAAATATAAAATCACTGGTAAACGCAAAGCAGTAAAGCCATACTTATAGGAAGTCACGCAGCGTGTGGCTATTAGACTCTTCTGTATTAAGAATTCATAAGAAAACTTACACAGAATATCAGATACTTCCATACTTTAGATACAAAATATTATTTTCCAGTGGCTTACAGTTCTATCGCATGTAATTTGGCTGAGAAGGTCCCTTCCCTAGCAAAACCCCAAGAAAAAAAAACCCAAACCAAACTGTGTGAAGTAATTCACAGTAAATGGGGACTAGTTTTGGAAAGAGGCTATTGGGTAGTGCCTGTGGTCTAATGCAAGGAGTGGAGAGGATCAAATAATTTGTACTGAGCAACCAAAACTGAGAAGGTGAAATTCCTGTCCAAAAAACCCTCCTGGCATGTTGGGATCCATGACTGTACAGACTTGTTGGTGTGTAACTGCAATAGCATCAGCTGACCTACACCTATGGCTGGCTAGAAAAGGGAACAGGTCTGCAATGGTAAGAACAGAAAAATCCTAAGCACAATGAGCCACAGAGATCTCCAGATGTATTAAACATGCCCAATTATTCGTTGCATCATGTGCAGTAATTTCCATCTGCTCCAATTGAAGTGTTCTTTTCCAAACAGGATTTCCAGGGAAGCTGGGACCAGTCCTATAGAATACACTTAAGGAGAAGATTAATCTGAACACAAATAATATTATTTCAGAACACAAAATTCATCTCTTGAACTTTGCTCACTGCAAAGCTATCACTGTTACCATACAAATCTGCACACAGACATATGTATAGTAAATACATACAACAATAAATAACGATGGTTAGACATTCAAGTTGTTTGTCTGAAGCAAATCAAAAGGAAAAGAACTTTTACTTTGTTGGGTTTTTTAACATCTAAAAAACCATGACTAAGTGCAAATAAGCTCCACAGAAGAAAATAAATTGTGAGCACTGTTAAAAGGCCAGACAAAAGTGGGACTGCGATAAATGACAAGTTATCATACAGAAATCCTCAAAGCTGGTATTCAACATAACAATCAGACTAATTCAACAGACCATAGAGAGACAGTTGACTTTTACGCTTTAGTCTTCTCCTAAAATATTTTGTGCCACAACAGGGCAGGCTGTGGTGCTGCTTGCTGTGCTGTTCCTATGGCCTCTCTTTACTTAGCATGGCTCACCAAAGCTGAAATGGAAGCATCTTACACACATACGTTGTATGCTTAAACACAGAGAAGCTGGAAATGCTCAGAGGCCACAAAATTTAGAGTAGCCTTTTCTTCACTTGTCTTTCTGGATAGTCTTTTCTTCAGCTGGAGAAATAATGCTGAATTTAAAAAAGAAGCCTTACCTTGCTTGGTTTGATCTGAAAAAACATACAGAACATTTATACCTTTTCTTTGTTAATATTCAGAGTATCACCACATTACCAGTTACATAAATTTTACTGTACTGGTAATTAATTTTACTGCCTACTTAAATCAGCTTCTATCTGCACTTCACATGATATGGAAACAATATGAAATCATTATTCATTGATCAAAGGCAGGTGAATTTTCCCCTCTTCCACCTAATTTTTAGCCTACATGGATAACACCTATACAAAAATCAGGAGCATGCTTCATGGGCATGTTTTAAAAACCTGCCTTGCAGCAGGATTCTCTTTTCCTGTCCTGGCTTTCTAAAGGTATTTATTTCACCTTCCTCAGTAACGCTGAAAAGTATTTTCATTAGGCATCTACTTTTACTTCTCAGAGAAGATTATTTCTCTGTGTAGGTGTGTTTACAGGGACAGATGGAACTGCATTGGAAGTTTCTATTTTCAGGAGAGAAGTAGATGATTTTAATCAGCATCTATCATTTTATCGGCTATTCTAAAATAAAGACTAATTCTATTTAAATATCAACACTGTAATTTACCCAAAGTGTCAAATATGAACTTGGGAGGTTAACTTGTAATTTTGACAGCAGTTCAAAGCTTCTGTGGTGATTCAGTTAATTCACTGCAATAATGGGTTTTGATAAATGGGATTCCTAAGAGGAACATTCATTTTACATCTGAAAACACAAAACCTTCCCACTTTATATATAGAACAAATTCCACTGTAATAATGCATCATGCTTTCGTATTTCCCAACTGAATCTCTTGTCAGAAAAAGTCCTTGTGTTTTCAGAGACCCAAATAATGCATTTGAAAAGGTGGCGTAAGCAAATGGATGTCAAATTAAATTTTCACAACAAGAAAAAGGGTTCTTTTAATTGATAACATGAGCTTGCCAACTACGGTTTGTCTGAATACATTCTAATCACGGCAACTGAGAACTGCGATTCAGTTCCACAGGGTTTGTTTAATTCAGAATTGGAAGTGTCAGCACAGAAGTCGTCCCCAGGTGGTTTGCAGTGTTAAATGGCAGATTAAAGACAGCACAACTAATTTCTTTGCTTTAATCTTATTAAGGGAACAACAGCTGTCAACTGTCACCATTTCTGCACAAGGTCTCTGAGACAAGCGCGGTGCTGCTAATGTCAAGCCAGAACTTTATTTAACCACCACGTAAACTCTCAGTGATGAAAAACTCAAGACCTTTCTTACCATTTCTTTCCTGTTGGAAGCTCTTAATTCCAGAAGTTTTATCTCAACAGATACCCAAATCAGCTGAATTGGTAATGTATGAGCCTCATGTAAAGCAGCTGTTTATTGATTACTGGTGTTGCTCTAAACTTCGTATCACACCCACAAATCAGCTTTAGGGCTATGTTAGACAGCATGTATACTCAAACCACACAGTAAGTCTGCCCTCTGATGTAAGGCTTTCCTCTAGAGTAAATCCAATTATAAAAGCACTCATTATGGTACACAAACTTAGATCCAAAAAATAAATCTGTCTTTAAACTAGACAAAAACATGCATCTGTTTGCTCTATTTATGTTAGATGAGTCCAAAGAAACAGGAAGATCCATTCTAGTCAATGTTTTCAAGCTAGATCTCAACAGCTTATGTATATGTGATTTTCTTTTATGCTAGCACATCTTCACTTCCCTCTGTTTCCCTGACAGAAACAAGCTGACCAACTGTAATTTTTATTCAAAATACCAGGGCAAGAACAGTATCCAAACACCCAGAACTAACCCACCCTAGTGCATCAGGGTATGTAGGGGAAAGCTTGCAACTTCTGCTGTATAAAAATCAAGGCATCACTGACTGCCCAGTTCCTGGCCTATCATTTCATTGCAAGATCTGGTTCTTAATCCAAGTGTTTAGTAACATTTCACAGAGCTCCTTTCAACAACAAAACTTGCTCCTATACTGCACAGGAGAGCAACACTGCTTTATTCTTAAGCTCCAAGAGCTTGAAATCCAGCTCTGAGACAGCGAGTGTGTATATACATATATATATATGGAAATAGATGTTGCAGGTTCCAGATGTTGAACTTGCACCCTATTCATTCTCTTTATAGTATCTTTGTGCCCTTGTAGCAACTGTTAGTTTCCAATGAATGTTTCTCTAGAGGGAATACCTTACAAGAAACGAAGAAAGACTGTTTGCACTTCATGCAAAAAATTTGTGAACGATCCCATAGAATCATAGACTTGCAGACTGGTTTGGGTTGGAAGCAACTTTGAAGCTCATTCAGTTCCAAACCCCTGCCACGGGCAGGGACCCCTTCCACTAGATCAGGTTGCTCCAAGCCCCTTGTGTCCAACCTGGCCTTGAACACTGCCAGGGACGGGGCAGCCACAGCTTCTCTGGCCACATGTTCCAAAGTCTCCCCATTCCCACTGTGAACAATTTCTTCCTAATATCTAATCTAAATCTACCCTTTATCATTTAGGAAAGGGAGGTTGTAGAGACTGCAGAAATGTCCAGCTTCCTTCCTGTTAATTCACATCAAGATACTGGATTTTTAAATGTCTGAGGGAAAAAGAAATAAATCAAGGTTTGAGAGGTTCAATATTTATATTCTAAAATAATAACTATCTGTAGGACATCCCATCTAGTCCAAAGCTTATGGATGTAAAGGGATCTTCACTTAGAGATGAGATAGTTTTTGTGTAGGCCACTGCACCTGTACGGGGCATGCAGTGGCAGTGCCTCTTATTTGACCATTAATCTGGACTTCATTTGAGCTACTGAGAAGCTTCATTTTCTCTTGTCCGCATATGGCATCACACAGTAACACAGTAGTGTGAATCCACCGTTCACTAACAGCTAATGAACAGCTAAGTCATAAGAATGAACTCCAAAGGCATAGAAAGGAAAACATGAACCAAAAGCCTGTAACTTTTTGTAACTTATAACAAACAAGGAACACTTGTCTGTTTTTCCTTTATTGTAACAGTTTCTTTGCTGCTTTAAATGAAATGCCCTCAATAGGATGCTCATATAATGAGATCTGTATTTATCACTGTTCGCTGTAGTTCATCCTCCACAGATCACACAGATTCACAGCTCACTCCCCTCTTGTTCAAAACAGGTTATGTTTGCAGGTTGCAATTAGCAGGGTGGTGTGGAAGCTCCGGACATTTTTACTATCTGAGAACAATTCCAAGGGTGACTTTTGGCCAATGCTTTGCCTGGGTAGACAGTAATGAAAGCGAGACAGGGTGGGAAACATTCCTTGCCTACATTTCCTTCAGAGACTCCAAGTTAACGGCCCAGAAAGCAAAAGGGAAAACTAGGTGTCACGTTAACAACACTACTTCTAAACCCAGCAGGACAGTCTCAGTCCTACTGCACACCAATGCCAGCGGCTGCTTTATGTAAACCTGCACCAAGTGTGACCACTGCAAAAGTACCTGGGAAAACTTGTGCGTTTTGGACCGCATTTTAGGGTTTCTGAGATCAGACTGAACACGCAGGCACTACCTCGATGCTGTCGTATTCGGAGTGCTCATTCTCTAGAAAAAGAAAAGAAGGATTTCCAGAATGCTGTAATGACTTTTTATAAGTTGGGTTATTTTATATATGCATGTGTATATATATATATATATATATATATATATTGGTTTTTTATAAGTTGGGGAACAGAAGGCTGCATGGAGACCTCAGAGCAGCCTTACAGTGTCTGAAGGGGGCCTATAGGGATGCTGGGGAGGGACTCTTCATTAGGGACT
>JBAFWW010053714.1:0-10996 GCA_036873685.1 Agapornis canus | reverse complement strand
GGAGCTGCTCTCAGGTCTCCCCTTCAGGAGCCTTCTCTTCTCCAGGCTGAACCAGGCTCTCTCAGGTAGCTGAAGAGCAGAGCTGCTCCAGCCCTTGCAGCATCTCTCTCCTCTGGAGTCGCTCCAACAGCTCCGCATCCCTCTTGTGCTGTTGCCCCAGAGCTGGATTGGAGCTGCAGGGGGGAGCAGCTCAGAGAGCAATAAAGGGGAAGAATCCCCTCCCTCAAGCTGCTGGCCACACCAGCTGTAGAACTGAATGAATTGTAACTGCACAGCTTAAAAAATGCATGATCATAAAACCATGTAAAAATTATACAGAATAGGCTATAAAATCAGTTCCCAGCTCAAAATAGTTTCTACTGAAAGAAGTAATTTGTATCAAACCCATCCATAACATTATGTGAGCACTGTTTTCTGCTTTTTATGTGTATAATTATGGTTTAAGCTTTTTTACCCCATTAATATTTGCTTTAAGTAAATGATGCAAGAAACTGTGTGAGTAGAAAAGATACATTATAATAAACCCAACTTTAATCATGTCTTAACTTGTAACAAAAGTCCTCCTTTGTTCCCTACACAATTCCTACTAATTTCTATTTAAAAATGCTGGTAACCCAAGGAACTCAAAGTATTTCACAAATGTTAATTAAACAAACCCTACAAACCTCATTTGTTAGCAGATCTGTTACAATTCTCAAGGCCAGCAACATGTTATGGCACAAAAGGGCTGAATGAGTTGCCCACAGCAAATATGCAAAGCAGCGCAGGGGATGACACTCATTTTCTGGTCTAGATTTTAAGTCATTGTTTTGCTCTGCAGCACTTACTTGGTTTTCAGTAGAAGCATAAGAAAAATACCCTAAGACTCTGAAAGCTCTTGAGATTCTGCTGAGTATGTCTTATTTTGTGGAGAACTAAACAAGTTCAGGGAAATTACAAATGCTACTTTAAGAAATAATGTGGCTGGGCACTAATTTCTATGTTAACACCAATAATAAAACTTACTATAATCCCCTGCTTTCTCTTTTCCTTGCTCAGTGATTTATTTGAAGGAGAGAAAAATTGCCCCAACACCAAATGTATTATCTGTCTCATAACTGTCACATCTTTTTCATGGCATTTACTGTCCTGCTGGTCTAGCTACCAATCTGGATGGTAGTCCAAAACAACAGGCATATTGTTAAACCTTCTGATAATAAAGCTTTATCTTGTAGACACAGGATTAAAGTTCTGAGCTGCACCATACTGTCAGGATTTTGGAGAAAGAGAGATGGAGGTAATAGCCTATGTAATCTCCTCACCTACTTGTAAATAGCTTATCCTCATCACAAAACAACAGATAAATTCCCAATATAAGATGAGTACAAACTCATACACTGCAAAAGCACACAAACAATCTTAAGTACAGCAGCATCCTTCAGCAAAGCAAGGGCAATTAAGAAGAGGCCTTAATTCAACTTCTTTCCACAAGGCTTTGCTCTATCTTTAAACAGAGAAAACTGCTATTTCTCTATAGTAAAAGTTTAAGAAGTCAAGAAGTAAATTATATTTGCAGAAAAGACAGAAAAACAATTTCAAACTAATTTCCAAAATTAAATTGAGAAATGTGCTACATTTCCTCATTTAAAGAACAAAATATATTCTACGATTATCCTTTGGTTTTGAAACTCTCCCAATCATTCTGTATTTAAAGTAACACATTTGAAGACCTTCTTAAATACTTTCAGTGAGACCATACTAACACACATTAACGCTCTTCCTCTAAACCAGTCACGTTCCTGCCTGTTTCAAACTGCTCATACAAAGTCCCACCCCCTGGAACTGCAGCTTGTTCTTGACAGCTGAGTTGCAGATTCTGCACAGATTACATTCTCTATCAGAAAGATGACCCCAGAAATTACAATAGAGAAGGGTTTGCATCATGTGCAGCAACACCAAGTTCACTGGGACACTTCCATCAGACTGAGAGTTAGGCTCAAGCAGTTGAGTCTTAAGAAAAACCTGCAAGAGCAGTTAGCTTTAGAAAGCAAAATCCTGTGTTAAATTCCTGATGTAAATCTTCCAAACTCCAGTACTTTCAGATGCCTACAAACTGCAGACTACAATTTGCTGTACTGTTGAATGAACACTTTATTTCAGGACTGGAGCTAAATTCTTCACTAGCTTTTTTACCATACAAAGCTGTCAGAATGGTTTGTATTCATCTCTTTCCTGCCTTGAAATTTCTTTTGGAAATAGAAAGAGTTGAAAACTTGCATTAGTAAAACAAGGTCTAAAGAATTTATTAAGGGTTTAAAAATTCTTTTTATAATTCAGTCATAAATAGTCTCAGGAATCTGAGAAACCAGTTATACTGGTCTGAAATAGGTACTGGATAGTCAGCAAATGTCGGACAGAGAAGCACCTCCGATAAATCTCCTCACGTTTCTTCTGTTACACAAATGTAGCTGACATGGGACTTTATTTACCAGCACACGAGTTCCTCTGAGATCTAATACGTCTTTATACCACCTAACAAGCTTCAAACACAATGTTTTCAGTGAAATAAATGCAATATTCCCAAACCTTCTCAATGAATATTGCCAAAGTGAGACTATTCCTAAAATGAATGAACAAAATCTGATTATATCTGTCTATAAAAGATGCAGACTCTTAAGAATGTAAAGCTAAATTTAAGTTAAAGTCTGTGTGGCCATAAATTTCAGTGCAACCCTTTCCCTTGCTAAGCTGATCCCACGTTGATGAGAATAACTCAGAATTAGAGTCTCTCCAAATTAAGGAGGCCAAAGGCTGCTGCTGAGCTGCTCCCCCCAGGACCAGTTCAGGACTGCCCACCAGTGGAGCAGGCTGCATTTGCAACAGGTGTGTTCTGCATGACTCAGCAGGAAAGTAGTTTCATTCTCTTTGAAGAGCAAAGTTAAGATACTAAAAGCAATGCTTTTGTATGCCTTGATGCTCTTTCCTAACACTTCACACCTGCCCCATAACATATTAATGCACAGTTGTAATACAAACCCCCACAATGTAGTGCTTAAATTTCAATTATTACAATATTATAACATACCTACACAAAAATGATGACAATGGCACACAAGATATCCTGGGCTTGGCTCCTCTTGTACTAAAACCATGCCTAGCTCTGCTCTGAGAGCATATGTATGTTTTTGAATGGATAAAAATTTCAATTAGAGATTAGGGAGAAAAGCATGCTTTTGATTTATCAGTTTTTACAGGCATTCACTTTAGTCACCAGCTTTTCTGGGGGGATTAGACAGTTAAATCCTTCTATTCTGATGTGCCATAAAGAGGAATTCCTGTGATGCACAAGAATTTTGACTTACCTGTTTGTAGAAGCCCTTCCAGGTAGGAGCATCTTACAACTGCTTTGCTTTAAAAGCATTCAGAATCCAGTAAATTACAACCCTTCAAAAAATGCCCCCCCTTCTCACTAGGCATCTTTAGAGACTAACTTCAAGATACGTACCTCTTCTGTTTAATACAGTTTTGCCTCTTTTCTCCTTTTGTACAATGAGGAATGTCCCTGCTCAAATATATCATAGAATATGGCAGAACTTTCTTCTTTTCACTGGGTTATGAGGAGAAGCAGTGAAGCAGCAGATGTGAAACACACTCAGGTGATTCTAAGTGGCAAATGAAGGACCCATCATACTTACTTAAAAGGAATCCGTGAAACTGCATTCAAATTGGTGGGAGAAGTCACTGTTTGAAGAACATTTTCAAGGGCAGTCAGCCCTCCCGCAGCTCGAAATGCTATTTGGTCTGCTGTGTTCTAGAGAAACACACACACAGAAGAGAACCAACAATTAAAGAAATTCCTACATGGAAGACAGGCCACGTAGACAGCTGTCCTTAGTTTCGTCAATGTGGAAATTTCTCAGTACCTGGATTTATCATGTTGAAAAGGAGCATTTCACCACAAGTGCACAGGGAAGAGCATTGTTTAGAATAGGAGTTGAAATACTCAGCTGCTATTTTATTCCAAGATTATGCACACATATCCAGTACTCTACAGCTGAGGCAGCTGAATACCATATTCTCTGTAACAACATACCTCTATAGAGATTTCAATAAAGTTAAGCCTGATCTGTTGCTGGTATCTTTGTAGCTATACTTTATAGCTTTGGATAGCATTTAAAGACTATAGACACCCTCTAGCTGGGTACTTCCTCTTTTTATCAAACTCTTTAAGGAGACAGCCTCCAGGCTTGTTCCCCGATTTGTTCACTGTATGCATAGAATAGCTTGGGCAGGTCCTTTTACAACACTAGTACTGTCTTTTGGTTGATGACACCTCGTTAACACACTTCACAAGAACCTGGACCTGGCAAGGCAAGTCTCTGATCTGGAAGAGAGCCTGACAACGTCACCAGTCAGATCATAGAACAGTTAGGGTTGGAAAGGACCTTAAGATCATCTAGTTCCAACCCCCCTGCCATAAGCAGGGACACCTCACACTAAACCATGTCACCATAGATACCTTGTTTTATCCTTGATCTTGGGAAGGCAGAAGTGAGGGCTGACAGATGCTGATGAGGATAGAAGCTGGTCAGCTGTTCTGTCTTCTCAAAGTAATTGCTCAGAGTTTAAGAATCGGGTTAAAAATCTAGATGAGGTTTTTGGTAGTGCTTCAGGCTTGGGAAACTACAGAGGTAAAGTCAGAAGATGGCACACAGATGACTGCTGTAGTTCCTCTTTTTGGCAAGTCCCAGCTTACTGCCTTCCCAGGTCCTTTGTCTAATCCACTGCTTGCAGCTTATTAAAAATGTAGCAGAATGAATGAATATTTTTAGCTTTGAGGTATGACACATCTCGTTTGTTTTGCTTTTGCTATGCTGTGCTGTTGGTTATATATGGAAAGATTCAGTACCAACTAGTCTTGTATGTGTTCCAGATTTCTAAATTAGCCTTTCTTCATTTTAGGTGCCCTCTCTGAACTTCCACTTAGCAGAATTTTACACTTAAATACCACCCTTGAATTTACAGGTTGCAAATTACTGAGTTTTGGTTGGAGCAGGTCCCGTAGTTTAGAACTTACTCATGTTTTCCTTCCCTGCAAACCAGGTTTTATCTCCTATACTCTAAAATAAAGCAAGAAAGAGCTTTTTCTTTTCTGCTTCTAAGTTGCTCATTTTGTCTAATTTTATTGGCAGTTCATATTTAATCAACTTTATTTTGTCAATGATGGAGATACTTTAGTTAATAAGAAATAACTTCTTTCTTTCCTTCCCTCCCCTCTGAGCGCTGCAGGCACTTGGCACATGGGAACAAATGGGAAGTGCTCTATAAATACAATCATTATTAGTCTGTAAAGAATGTATTATAACAGGTTGTGTAACAGAAAAAACTCCTAGTGACTCTGGCATAAAATCTTTCTTTGAACAACTGGAAACAAAACTGAGCAGAATATGATTTATTTAGACGGGAAACATATTTCCCTGTGAGAATTAGACATTAATACATAAATACAACAGTATATATATTACTTTTAAATCATGCAACTTTCTCTCCATGACATTTCTTTCAAGCAAACATTTATATGCAGTGTGCCTAGGGTAACTGCAGTAAGCACTGACCCCCCCAGTGCTTTCCATCGACCTCCTGATGGACCTGTAAGAAAAAGACAGCCAAGCAGCAAAGGAACAGTCCTGCCACAAATCAGATCATATTAGCAGAGCACCTTGGCTCAAGGCCACAGTTCTGCAATGTTCTCCTCTCCTCCCCTGCTCCACCAGGGCTGCAGCGCACAAGGCCGGGGCCTTTCCAACGTATCGATTTTCACTTCAGCTTTAAACTTCACAAGTAGAAAGACAGATTTTGTTATTTCACGGCTGCATTTTCCTTGGCAATCAAGAGACACATGTAATAACCAGTGCACACAAACGTGCATGAGGATTTGTCTCTGACTGGCATGCTGGCACTGCAGCACACCAACAGGAAAGACATTTATGTGACGCTGCTGATTTATTTGCTACAGTGTATTTGTTAGTGCTACTCCAATGTTAAATGTGCCAAGCACTTCCCACTTCTCACTTTCCCTATTTCTCATGGGAGATTATGCCACAACCTATTAGCACTTGTGGCGAAGAAGTCTTGCCTGTCATTTAGACCAAATATGCCCTTTCTCTACTTCATCCCATTACTCTTCGAGTTATATCCCATTTTATTGCACTAGTTTTGTGTTTCCCTTCAGTAATTACTTCATTCTTGAAATCATACACTGCTACATTTTCCTACTTGGCTTGTTTCTCAGCTCTGTAAACTCATAAATGTTAAACCCATCCTTTTATTTTTTTTTCATGAAAACTCCTCCTATCTGTGATTTTTTTCCCCAGAACTCTGCTTTTCTGCATAAATACCCAATAGTGAAGTGTCCAGAGAGGAACTTCCCCCCGAGATCGAGTCACCAGAGCCACACTGAAAGAAGCTGTAATGTTTTGCTGTTTCTGAGAGGAAATCTTCATGTATCTATTTAAAAAGAATATTAACATTATGAAGCTGTTTGATTTCTTACATGCTCTCATTCCACTTGAATCTGGAGTATTGCTCCTTTTACAGACACTCTTTTCAGAGTGCCTGTTTCAATTCTAACACTTTGCTAAAACACAAGTATACTTTGCAGAGTACATATTTAAATTGTAATTAATTTCCTTTACTACTACAGTTTCCAATGCAGCAGAAGCGAGTTTGTATTTCTCCCAGTTTTACAAGATTTAGTCTTACGTCCTATTATTCTCCTCTCTAGACTACTCATAAAAATTAATCAGCATTTTGATGCATAGCCATCAGGGAAATAAATCCCTAGCTCTGTGCACAGAAGAGAGAGGGGAAAAGCCTTCAGTAAAAGGAAGGAACAAACCAGCAGCAAAACTGGGGAAGATGCATGAGTACAGTATTTGTTCACTGTGCTTCCAAAGGACTATAAAACTGCCACATAGAGATTATGAGTACATTACTTATGGCATGATATTTAATATATTTATCTCCAAGAATCCTTTTAAGATGGAGAACTTCTAATAGCTTTTAACCTGTTTTGTTGAAAGGCAATGCTGATTCCCATAGTAACTGCTGGTACGTGGTGCTTGTGAATGCCCTTGGTCACCAGGCAAGCATCTTGCTATTAGAAATCCCAGGTTCAGGCACAGCACCTTGAGTTTGGACTTGGGTCAGCAGAGGTCATGGGAATTGAAGGGAAAATGTGCCCTAGCCACAAAGGGCCAGAGGAGTCACCTGAATATTGCATTACTGATGTTCTCAGAGTGAACACTGTGTGACCTGTACCAGAGGAAACAGAGTAAAAAGGAATTGTACCCATGCAATCCCTCAGCTATCCACACTACAAAACCTCATATTGATGAGCTGTGTATAAAGAATGCTCCATCCCTAGCAGTGTTGAAGGTCAGGCTGGACACAGCCATGGCCAATATCGTCTACTGGGAGGCAACCCTGCCCATGGCAAGGGGGGTTGGAACTAGGTAACGTTAAGGTCCTTTCCAACACAAATCAGTCTATGATTCTATGATTAACAAACAGTATTAAACCTCCCCAATGTTGGTAAGTATTATTCTATCTCTGAAGTACAACAGCCAAATAATACCAAATTAGTTTAAAGTACGCCTGAATTAATTCCTACTTGAGACAACTTCCAAAGTTTGAGGTATTTGTATATTCACCTAAAGAAATATTTCTTAAAAGTATAAACATATAGGAGCAGGCCATCTTACCCAATTTATCTGCCTCTCCAAAATAAAGCTATATCCTTCAAAATACAATACAAACTCACTGAATACTCTGTAGTGCTAAAGCTTTACATTAGCTGGTACATAGTACAACAAAACAGAAATTCAAAAGAGGCCAACTGAGGCATGTAAGTTATTTAAAGCCTAAATAATATTCTTATTTAAACTGGTCCCTATTTGAATCTCTGTCAGAACGAAAGACCCGTTCAGGGAACCACAACTTCTACTCTGGTAGCAGCCAAAACACTGAGCAAATTAGGTACTGTGTGAGGATGAAAAATGACAGGCTCTGCAGGCAGTAAATACTACATCCCTATTTGAAAAGAGCATAAACCAGAATGGCACATTTTGGCTGCTTGAAAGAATCCTCCAGACTTCTAACTTAGTCTCCCAAATTACTTAGCTTGATGTTTATGAAACCTATTTCATCATTTCACCATAGAAACTGGTCTTTAAGTGGCTGCATATTTCGATTGGGAAGGTTATTCAGCACAGGCGATCAATGTAATAGGGTTCATGTTTCTTAAACAAAAGACAACATATGTAAACATCTGGTTTTCACCCAGTGTGTAAAAATGTGGCTTCTTCATTCGTATTTTCAGAAACTCACAACTACAAATAGTATTTTTAAACTGTCTGATTTCAAAGTACAGAAGGATTTCAAGGTGTTGAAGTTACTTGATCATGCAGGAGAGCAGGGACAAATGATCATGTAGGCAAAAATGGTTATTATTGCCACTTCTTAACAGAGAGAGGAGAAGGCACAAAAGCATTGGGGATGCCACCAAATGTGTCTCAACCATTAGCAAAACAATAACAGAGGCTTAGTCTTCAGAACAGCTGATGTAGCACTTAAAGCCAGCACATGAAAAGTCTTGTTTTCTTTATCAATCTCAGGCCTATCATTGTGAAATACAGTGGTCTTATTTGTACAGCAGGAAAGCCAACACAGCTGATGTGATATGAAGTATGTAATTTCAATCTCTGGACCATTATGAACTTGTCATTTAGAGCACACAGCAACTAATTTCACCAGAAGAGAGCATGAATCAAGTAACTTTAGCAGAGAGTGTGTGCACACCAGTGCATGTGTGGCAAGGGAAACAGAAATAACAATCAATTACACAAACCATCTAACCATTTTACAGATTAATTATGAGTTAAACATTTTAAGAAACTTAAAATCAATCTTTTTAAAATTATCTTTTTCACTATGACAGTCAAGACAGCTCCCTGCACACTGGGGAAGCCTGGCTGACTTATTTACCTACCTGCTACAACACCTTAATGGATTTGAATTCCCCTTTTCTCCTCTCCTAGGGCTTGAGTGACAACTGACTAATAGGATTACAGACTCTGTTCCAATAATACAGCTCAGCTACATGCCAGCAAAAAATGACAGCCTAAACCTGAATTACATGGCCTGGGAATCCATCCAATTATTAACTAAAGTAACTGTTATTACCTAACCTAATCAAAGGAGAAGCAGCTGTTAATCTTTGGTGGCCTGCAGTGTAGTAGCGGTCAGACTGGATGAACTGTCTTTGTACTTGACTCTTCTACAGACAATAATTACGTCCTTTGTGATCAAGAAGGAAGGGCTTCCTAACCTTTCAGACAGAGGCAGCAGATGGGGAGCAACTGTTTGTGTGTTCGCTAACAAGATAGGGTGGATTTTATCAGGGTTTGGCATCTGTGGCACCTGCAGAAGCACCACTTACCCAATGATACACTGTTAGCAAATTTGAAAATTAGCAGACTAAATAGAAAGTTCAAAATAATGTTTTAATCCCATTATCTGACATTCGGTACAGAAAAATACACACAGCTAAAACAACCAAAGTGATTTACACATATGCCTCATTATACCTAATGTGGTCAACAAAGAAATAGGTGACAAGGCCAACTGACCTGTGCTGTTACTTTGCTGGGTTTCATTGAACTCATTAAAGCAGTTAATATAAACTGTATGCTTCTGAAATAAAACCAAATCAGGAGAAAACATCTAGGATTTCTTTATGTAAGTCAGTAGGTAATACACAGTAACACAGAGCGAAACAAAGTGAGCATAAATTAATAACAGCTTTTGGTTTCTGTGTACAACATTCCAGGGCAGAAGTGAGACCAAAAACTCTGTCCTGCGCTGCTGTTCCCCATCACACAGGACATTTGGCAAACTGGAAGATTTGTAAACCAGAAGATACAAGGCCAGAAAAACCTGCCTCACTGTGAGACACTGAAGAAGTACAAGTCAGCTTTTGCTGGGTAAAGTAATAACATGATGGGATCACAGTGTGGAGTACCTTACTGGGAAGAAGATTTCTGATAATGCACAGTAACAGCTAATGTTTGGAAGCTGAAACTGGATGAGTTCAGGTAAGAATAAAATGATTTTTTAATGCCAAGAGTAATTGATGATGAGCATAATATACTTCGGATATAGTCGACTCTCAATCATTTGAAGTTTTTAAATCAAACCTGATTATCTCCTAGAAAAATATGATCCTAGCTAAATCATAATTTATCAATTTGGTGCAAGAGTTATTGGGTGGAATCCAATGTCCTGGACCAAAGTACTCACTTCCATACATTTTTCCTGTTACAGCATTATTATTGGTTAATAAGTATAGCAGAATCAGAAATAATGCAGCTCTAACAGCTGAAATGATTTAATGCCAGCTTTACCATCTCTGTTCTCTGTAACTTCAGCATCCCACATTCTGCCCATCTGAAATCTTTCTGAACTTAGATACTCCCATGTAGACCTTCCTTGTAAGACCAACCTCTTTCTATGGAGATGTAAAAGAGTATTCTCCTGCATTGGCCAAAAGAACACTTTCTCTTAGTCCTGCCTACTATGTCTGAGTAAGAAGCTGACCTGGAGAACCTGTCTGAACAGACCTCATGATTTGAAACTGTTCAGAAGAAACCATTTCTGAAGGAAACCCAAACCCTCTGAAACATTCTGATTTCTGTTACTGGTTTTCTGTTATTGGTTGTTTCTGTTCCTGAAAGTACATGCTGAACTTGTGCAACTCTATTCTACACTTGTTGAACTGCTCACTGATGGAAGAAATAACTAATTAGTAAAATACAGTTAAAAATCCATCTTCAGAATTTTCTTCTTTCTTTTTATCTCGTGTTTGAAGATTCTATCTAAAATGCCAGAGGCTAAGAACTGCAGTTCAAAGCTACCTTAGAACAACAAACCAGACACCTGAATCCTGAGCTGGCTCCTC